>CABFPE010001172.1:0-21505 GCA_900660155.1 Hofstenia miamia | reverse complement strand
TATATATATATAGCAACAATATTTATGATCTCTAACTGCCTAACATAATCATTTAATGAAGAAATTTTCAATGAATTTTACTTTCAAGGTAATTGGAAACTCGCGAAATGTCAGAAGAAAGCAACGATCTCAAATGAAAGAATGCGTGGTAAAATTGCCAAGATTTTCGCTAATGCCTCTTAGTGAAATGGTAAATTTTTTATAATTGCAATTTATTACATTGAATGTAAAGCCAAATGAAAATAATGATAATAATATTAATAATAATGTTAATAATAATAATAATGATAATAAAGCAATTAATTAGGTTTCCCATCCAGAAGATACTCAATGTGACGAAATGATCGCAGAAACATCATCCACTGTTCCACAGAGGGTAAATTTCTTTTTATAATTTTGAATCCTTATATGTAAGTAAATAGGGCATTTGAAGCCCCTTAATTACTTTATTTTGAATGCTTTCAACTTTTTCACATTAATTTTCAGACCTCAATCTCTAAGTAATCATTTTAAAGTAAAAAAGAGTCAAAGTAATATATTTAGTCAAAACTTGAAATTTCACATATATATATATATATATATATATACTATAGAATAATAATAAAACTAATAATAAATTTATGTGTGTAACAAAATGATTGTAGTTGCAAAATAATTTTCAAGTTTTAATTTTTATTATGAATGTATAAGAAAAATATTGTAGGATGAGACTACTGCAACAGAATTGCTAAGCGGCTGGCAGAAAATTTTTGGCAATATATTAAACAATGGCCCACGCATTTCTTCTGCGTCACTATCTCCTGAATCAGAGTCAATTACAGAGCCACTAACTGTTCAAAAGAAAGTATGTATTGCAATTTATCTCAATACTAACTTTATTTAAAAAATAAATCACATATTTAAGAGAAGTACTATTTATACAATTATTTACATTTCGTCGTCATCATAAACATGTGTAATTCATAAGTCTATGCATTCTTATTCAGATTAATATTTTAAATTAAAAATATTTGAAAAATGCATTTCTTAATGGAATATAGATACATTATAAAATTGTTTAGATTCCTTCTCCTTCATCAACATGTGGCATTCATAAAGTAAATTAATAACTTAATTTTATAGTTCTTGCATTGATAAAAAATATGATTTCATATTACAATTGCGACACATACTGAATAAAATTTTGACAATTTACATTATATAATACATTAAAAAATTGCAATAACATAGTATATAAAAAAATTTTAAGTTCTATATACTTAAAGAAATGTTTAGAAAACACAAACAAAATCATCAAAAAGGCAAAAGACTCAACTAAAAATTCAGAAAATGAATGAAAAACGAAATACTGAAAGTGTCATTGTCCAAGAAGAGGCTCCAAGACAACCTGTGCCAGCAAAACGAACGAGATTTTTAAATACTGTTCAGGTATCATTAAATTTTTAATTAAAGAATTTAGCAAATTAGCATAGCCTACAATGTACATATATCGTACTAAAAATAATACTAAATATTGATTGTCATTTATATGCTGCCAGTGATCAGTTGGCCAATGTTTACCAATTTTAAAAACACTATTTTCACACATTTTAAATAGACAATAAAATTTGGAAAACGTTTTAAAAATGAATGTATTACAATTCGCCACATTTACGATAATTACTGAAAATCCTGTTTTCAATATTGAGAATATGAATGCTCCCAAACAGTTACTTTTAAACATAAGTGGCCAAGGAGGATCTGGCAAATCTTTTATAATAAATTGCGTAAATGACTATATTTATCATTTAATTAAATTCTTAAACACTAAATTTTCAAGTAATGATTTAATAAAAAACCTAGCACCAACAGGTACAGCAGACAGTCATATTAACGGTCAAACACTTCGTTTGTTTTTCCTGTTGCTACTCAAGTTGACGACTTGCCCCCATAAACATTAGAAACTACAAAACAAATTAAGGTTTTTACGTATTTGCATAACTGATGAAAAATCTATGATTTCTACTAAAACTTTAGCCGAAATTTACTCGAGATTGAAGCAAATTAAAGCATCTGATATATATATATATATATACAAGGCGTTGCATACAAAAAAATCAATATGGGCGCTAGATACAATGGCAAAAGGCGCTGTATACAGGTTAAAAAATTTTTTTTTAAAAAATATTAAAATTATACATAAAAAATTAGTATGGATTTACATCAAAAAAACCCTCTGGGTGCTTTAGTAAATAGCAAACTGCGGCCGTTGGATACAAATCTCATAGTATCTATAGCCCTTATATATATATATATATATATATATATATATNAATGGGGTCGCCCTATACCTGCATTCTATTGTTTCAAAGAAGTCCTAGATTAAAAAGGCAGTAGTCTTTATCTAAAATTGCCAAAAAAATCAACTTCTAGATCAATTTTTGATTTAAAAACGAATAAAAGTGGTCCGAACACAATATCTTTAATATTCGTAGAGCAATTACCTATATCTTTATAAAGTCGCAATCATTATCTGCAATATTGGTGGAGATAATGAGGCATTTCTTAATGGGGTCGCCCTATACCTGCATTCTATTGTTTCAAAGAAGTCCTAGATTAAAAAGGCAGTAGTCTTTATCTAAAATTGCCAAAAAAATCAACTTCTAGATATATTTTTGATTTAAAAACGAATAAAAGTGGTCCGAACACAGTCGCAATATGATTTTTCAAAGAAGTCCATGACATTAAAACACAGTAGTCCTTCTGCATTTACTTGTATTATAATGAAAATAGTCCTATAAACTGTTTTGCATGAGATAGAGTACATTAGTATAAACTTATTATATCCCAAATTTTGATTTAGAAACGAATGAAAGTGGTCCGAAAGTGATATCTTAAATATTCACTAAGATATAGCGTGTTTCTTAATAAAGTCGCAATATGATTTTTCAAAGAAGTCCATGACATTAAAACACAGTAGTCCTAATGCAATTGCACAATATTATAATGAAAATAGATCAATTGTTTTGCTTAAAAACGAACAAAAGTAGTCCCAAATCAATATCTTCAAAATTCGCAGAGATATAGGGCCCCGAACTTCTAGGGGTGGACAAAACGCCATTGATAATAATAATTAATAATTATTAAGCAAAAAAAACATTTTTGCGTAACCCTAAAAATATTAGCCTGAATTTTTTAATACTTTAATAGAAGTTGCGCTAGGCAATATTCTCAAACATATAAAAAATTCAAAGAGATCGGAGTTAAGGGGGCGACGTTATTGGCAAAATGGCGCTATGTCCTATACCTGAGGAGACATAGCGCCACCAAAATTATAATCAATGGCGCTATGTCCACTTTTCATAGGACATAGCGCCACCGATAAGTATAATAATAATGAATTAATAATTAAATTAGATTTCTTATTCTGATGAAGACACAGAATCTGCTCACATCAACATTGCAACAACATCATCCGTCGTTCAAGATAAAGTAAATATTTAATGTTATATTAAACTTATAATACATATACTTCATATTAATATAATAATATATAACAAAAAGTATTTTAAATGAAAGAATTATCTAAATCAGCCTAAATAATTTTTATCATTCATATTAAACGGATTAAATAGTAAAATTACATTATATTAAAAAATTCTCAAATACTTACATGTTGTATTTCTTATTTACTTAAATATTTTTAGAAATTGCAGATGAAATTCTCAAAAAAACAGAAAAATCAACAAAAGATTAAGAAAATAAACGATGCAAAACAACGAAATGCTAGAAATATACATCATCCATCCAAAAGTGCCGTTTATGTAAGTTAAATCGAAATAATTTGTTTATTTAAAAAATAACATTTCTATATATAGTTATTCAATATTATTACATTAAAATATAAATAGAAAAATATATAGTATAAATATGAGAAATTTTTTAAAAAAATTTATATTGTTTATAATATAAAGACCTTTTTTACAAAGATTTATTGTACTTTTACCAAATTTCAAATAAAATTCTAAATTTACAACAATAATCTTTCTACAAGAAAAAATTGTAAACATTATTTACTGATAAAAAATTAAAATTTCAATTTAAATAGTTATTCAAATACTTATTTTAATTAAATTTTGTTTAGTTTTTCTTAATGGTTTTCTTTATACAATTCATTTAGCCTACAATTTATTATTATGTAATCGTAAATTTAGTTAAATATGTATAAACTAATTAATTGAATAAATATTTAGACAAAATGATAAATTTTCTACATTTAGTACAATAATACGAATTTGACCATAACAATTTTTTAAATTTTAAATAATTTCGGAAAAAATTACAATTATAACTCATCTACTTTAATTTATACTAATAATTTAATGAAATATATGTTTAAAATGAATAACCAATTTTAGGATGCTTCAAACGAAGTTCCAAATGAGGATGCTAGTTGTACCCCTTCAAAAACCAGGGAGATTTTAAAACGCAAAATAAAAGCAAATTTTTGTCAGCATCACAACATTCCTATTTCATGCAGAAAATGTAGAATACAGCAAAACATTCGCTTTGAAAAATATAAAAATACTAACAATAACTTTGACTGTCAAATTCCAAAACCTACAAGGAAAAGAAAGAGCCATTTTTCAAATATTTTACATGAAATTCGTCGAAAACAATGCCCAAATCCCAAATTAAGGGATAATTTGAAATCCTATGCTCATGCTATCCTGAATTTTGAAGAGACATTGAGTAAGGAACTGAAAATTAATGAGTGTAGCATTTGCAAAGAAAGAGTTCCAGGTCTTGTTACTAACAGTTTAGATATTTGTAAAAGATGCCAAAGATTTAAAAAGGGAGTGCAGCCGTATTCTGTAGATAATGATATGGATCCTGGAGAACAGCCAGAATGCTTCAAAAGTTTGTCAATTGTAGGTGAGCGGCTAATAGCAAAATTATCAGTTCAGATGAATGTTTATAAGTTAGGATACTTAGGACTTATGGCGAAAGGACATTGTATTTCATTTACTCAAGATGTTTCAACATTTGCGAAAAGTTTGCCTCGTAGAGTTTCAGAATTGGATGTAATTGTAGTTCGAAAAAGGTCGCATAGTGGGCAGCATGAAGATTTCCATGTAAATAGAAAAAATATTGTTGAGTGCCTGAAATATTTGAAAGAGAATAATCCATTTTATTCTGATATTGAGGTGAGTGAGGAAGCTCTAAGTGAAATTCCTGAAGATGGTTATGTTGAGTTAGAGCCACATCAAGTTGTTTTTGAAGAAGATAAGGAAGCTGAAGTTGAATTTGTTGAGAAAGGTCCTGTTGAGAGTGCTGAAAACGTAGAAACTACAATGCACAGATTTGGATTATTTGATGTGAGTGAGAGTAGGACAGTTGTGGATAAAAAGATGAGCACAGCAATGTCCAATGTTGCAGGAACTGAAGAAAATCCAATAGATTGGCCTTCTACATCAGGTAAGCCTATCAATGAATTTGAGACAGCAGGAATCTTGAGTCTAGGATTTCCTAAATTATTCCCTAAAGGATTAGCAGATATTAATGTACCTCGTAGAAAAAAAATAAATTTACCAGATCACTTTCAGCATTTAATTAAATATAAAGATAACCGTTTTGCTCAACACCCTACATTTAAATTCTATATAGTAAATATGCTTGAGCGCCATCGATCAATCTCAAATGCTAATGTGTACATCCAAAATCATTTTTCTCATATGAGTGATAGAGAGATAATTGAGCAGATTAGAAGTAGAAATAAAAGCTTTATTAATGGATTACTTTACTATCAAAAGAATCTTAAGCTCTCATCTCAAAGTGGTGTACAGAAAAAGAAGGAATGTCAGTCTCTAATGGTCTATGAATCTTTCCAAAATAATACTTTCCCCTCTATTTTTGTGTCTTTCAGTGCAGCGGATCTTCATTCTAAGCAACTTCACGATCTTTTACCCGATAATGAGTATTTGAGTAAAATTGTTGTTGAGGAGAGTGCACCTTCAGTCACCAATTCCATTACTAAAAAGGAAGATAGGCGTCTTAGAATAGAAAATGTCGCTAGGAATCCCCACATCACTTCAATCTATTTCTCAAAAAAAATGTCAATTTTCGAAGAAAAAATTCTTAAAGAGTATCTAGGAATTTCAGCCACAGTCTTTGCTAAGGAAACTGGAGGAAGAGATAATCTTCATTGTCATGGTCAAATTTCCTTACCAAATCAACCTCGTATAGAAGTGTTTGAATTAGCTTTTTCAGAACCCAGTGAGTTTTTAGGAAATTGTGCACATGGAGAAGAGGCAATTAAGTTTCATGAGATTACGTCTTCTGTTAGAGAGCTTATTCTAAATACTATTCAAAATGCTGAGCTAGAATCTAGTGAAAAAGAACTCTTCTTATCTACAGTACACTTAGCATTTGAAGACGATTTTTTAAATTCTCCATTTATTCCCCTTTACGATGTTAATGAAAGTATTGATATTATAAAATTAAATAATGAAATTACCTCGGCTCTAAATAATTGTAAACATCAATTTATAAATTTAATTCAGACTCACCAGGAATGTGTTGTTTCTGCTGATCTTGTGAAAGTTGCTTTCCTGAGAAGAATGTATGTTTTACCTTTTGAATTAAGCATTGATGAGGTGAGAGAAGATATTCAAAGAGCACAAGAAGCAATTGTTAAATTTGCAATAGAGCAGGTAGGATTGACGTCAGAACATCCAGTTAATGAGGTTTCCTTCTGGCCACCACCTTTTGGAACTGCAAGCAAAGATACTTCTGTAATAAGAAAGTTATTTGGTGAAATTGTTGAAAGGAATGATCAGGAAAATGTGTTGAAGGAGAAGATAAATAAGGATCTAGAGAGTTTAATAAACTTAGTACTGATGCACTCACATTCAAGAAGTTACTGTTTGAAGAGGAAAAAGAATAAAAAAGCAAAATCAATGGACGATGGTGAACTCAAAGATGGATGTAGACATGGTTATCCAAAAGATTTAGTAGGCTATAAGATGAAAGATGTAGTTGAGAATGGACAACAATTCCTGGTGTGTGCTGAACCACTTGAAAATGGCCCAAATTTTGTCTATGATTGCAGTAAGGAGAGACTATATTTAAAGAGAAACCATCAATATTTAATTCAATTCATTCCCCTTTTTGTACAATCTTTTCGAGCAAATTGCGACGCCCAAGTTATAGCATCTTTCGATAGATGCAATGACTATATAATAAAATACACATTGAAGGGCGAAATAACTACTAATATGACAAGTTTTTTATCAAAAAAATTAATGGAAGCCTTTAAGAAAAATCCTCAACATAATACTAAATTTTGGAGGGAAGCTCTCCACAAAATTTCCACATCCCTAATCTCTATGCGTGATGTCACTGCACAGGAAGCATGTCTGGTTTTGCTTAATCTTCCTTTGGTCACTTTTCAAAAAACAATCTCTTACGTTTCTTTGGGGGAAACCAAATTGATTTCAAACCGTAATAACAAAAGTGCAGCTGAAATATGGAATAGTCGAAATGAGGATTCTAATTTTTTAAGAATCTGCAAACTTTTTGATGAAGGCAAAACTAATTTAAATAAACATCCCCGCGAATTTTGCCTATATGAGTTTTTTCAACAATTTAATTTAGAATGGATTCATCGTGGTGATGAGTCTAACTTTCACATACCCCATTTTGTGCCATACTTAGGTGAAAGGCCTAAAAAACATCGTAAGGCAATTGCAAAATGGTCACATCGTCAATTAATTCTGTTTAAACCTACTTATAATGTAACTAGCTTTAACATTGATTTAATTGAGGAATACATTAATGAATGTACTGAGTTTGTTTTAAATGATAATCATTGCTGTGAACACCTAAAACGTGAGTGGTTGAAGATTCACTATCCTAGAGCTCATAAAACTAAATGTAATGATACTGTCGAAAATGAGATTGAGTTCGACATTGAGCCTCAGCCTGAAATTAATGAAGATGTTAACAATTACTATGTAGATAACCTTGAAAATGAATATGAACTGGCTGATGAGTTAAGTAAAATAAATCAATCAAATATTGAACAAATAATTGACGAAATTCAGAGGGCTTCATTAGGAAATGAATGGTCAGAAAGCGATGACCTTTGTAAAAAAATACAGCAATGCGAATATTCATTGAAAGATCTAACACCAGAAAATATTCGTCTTGACGATGTTACCACTTTTGCAAACATATCAAAATTAAATAATTTACAATTTGCATCTTTTGCAATAGTTATTGAGAACGCCACTAGAAATATTGAAAATTTAAACTGTCATGAGCAACTTCTTTTAAATATCAGTGGCCAAGGAGGATCAGGCAAATCCTTTCTAATTAACACCATAAATGATTATTTGTTTAATTTCATTAAAAATATGTCTATTACCGAATTCAACAGCAATCATTTCATTAAAAACCTGGCGCCAACAGGAACTGCCGCCAGTCATATAAATGGTCAAACTTTGCATTCGTTTTTTCATTTGCCCATAACAACTGAGTTTAAGGAACTTACCACCGCTACACTAGACACCTTGCAAACAGCTTTAAGGTTCATGCGTATTTGCATTATTGATGAAAAATCAATGATTTCCACCAAAATTCTAGGGCAAATTGATTCGAGACTTAGGCAAATTAAGGCATCAGAAAGACCATTTGGTGGAATAAGTATAGTTTTAGTTGGCGATCACGGACAATTGAGCCCCGTTGGGGGAGTTTCATTATACTCTAGTAATGGTTCCACAATTTTAGATAAGCGAGGTTACCATCTCTTTACACTTTTTAATGATGTAATTTCACTAAGTCAAAACATGAGACAAAGAGAAGAATCAGAAATTGCTTTTCGTTGTTTTTTGGATAATTTGATATTGGGAACTTTATGCGTTCTTTGTTCATTCACCATAAAACTCAATTTCCAGACGACAAAACATTGAATTAGATGACACAGCAATTCATTTATTTGCAAACAAAGAGCCGAAAACAATTTTTAATCTAAAAAAACTTCAAGAGCTTGAGCTGAAATGCTGTGTTATAGAATCAGAAACATTTCCCAGACGATATCAGCACTTAAGTTCGGATAATGCTGCTGGATTAGAATCAAAAATTGCGTTAGGTGTAGGAGCTAAAGTTATGCTGCGTACTAACCTTAAAGTTGATTTTGGATTGTGCAATGGTGCTACTGGTATAATTACCCATATTGTATATAAAGAGGACGTTTTTCCACCTGATTTACCTTTGGCAGTAATTGTAAACTTTGAAAATGTTAATCTTCCTAAGCCACTCATTGAGAATAATCCCAACTTAGTTCCCATTTTTCCAATTACTAGAAATTTTGTTTATGACCACACAATTGTTGAACGAACGCAGTTACCCCTACAACTTAGTTATGCACTTACTATACATCTTTCACAGGGTCACACCCTGGATTGTTCAGTAATGGATTTATCAGCAAGTGAATTTAGTTCTGGCCTTTATTATACTGCACTTTCAAGAGTTAAAAATATATCGCAATTGAAGTTAACTTCAATTCCAGATGAAGAACATTTCGTAAAAATAGGTAAAACTGCTGCCATGGCAGCAAGACGAAATTTTTTAAAGAGCGAAATCAGCAAAACTGCATGTACTTTAAAAAAATTTGAAAATTCTATTAAAGACGCTCTAGACAAATTTAATGTGAACTTTCAAATTAATGATTTTCATACTTTTAATGACAATGTCTCAGTGAATTTGAATAGTGGAAACATTGCAACCATCCCTGAAATTGAATCTAATACAATTTTTAATGAAAATCAATCTAGTAAAAAATTTAATGATTTTAATTGGGGTCCTGACCCTGAAAATATTTACATTGGAAACCATGCTGCCCTTAAGTTTAAACTGAAACCTATTATAGGAGATGGGAGGTGCTTTTGGCGATCAGTGTCTTTCATATTATATGGAAGACAGTCTGAATATAAAAATGTGAAATCGGATCTGGTTCGATTTTTATCCAGTGAGACTAATTATGCACTACTATATGAGATATTTTTCAAATATGGCTTTCAAGTGCAGCCTAACTTCAATGACTATCTAAGGGAGCCAAGAAACAACAACAAATGCCTTTTAGATGACGGATGCTGGGGGAAAGTTTTGATTTGGCAATTCTTGCCACTATTTATAACAACACTTTTTATCACGTCTTTAAGGACGTAAATTCAGGTTTCATGGTAATTGAACAATACGACCCCATACAAAATAATTTGGAGATAACGTTACAGGCACGTTATACCCCAAGTGTTGTTGTATTTGATGGTTCCAACCATTTTGAGGTATTGATACCTAAATAGTATAAAATTAATTTCAGAAAGCTATTTACTAAGTCATTTTGTTGTTGTATTCAATGGTTATAACCATTATTGGGTATCAATACCCAAACATATATTAAGTGTAAGCATAGGAAATAGATGAGTTCAGGGGTAAGAGTTTTCCTTGATTAAGGAATATTGCAATCAACAGGTGGAATTATATAATAGTCGAGTATGTAGGTATGACTTGGTGCCCAATAATAAAAAACATCCTACTATATATAAGGTTTAGGGCAGTGAATCATTTTATTCAATTCTAGTAAATATCAGTGCATTTCCAATGGTTATTGTGACGTATACATCTATTGGATGCATCTGAATATATTTGCTAAATTTGAGTAAAGTGATTTGCTATTAGGTGTAGGTTTTACTATTAGGTATAGGTATAAGTAAATAATAGGTGAGTATGAAGGTGTGAGTTGCTGGCCAATAATAAATACCTTCCTATTATATACTAGGTATAGGATTTTTCTAATAGAGAGAGCTCTTAGCAAACTAATTCATTTGGCCCGTGTTCTTTAATATTAAACAAGTTGCCTGTTCAGACTATAATTCGTTTGTGGTATGATTTGGTGTCTAATGATAATTATTCTATATATATTAGGAATAGGGTAAGTAAATTGTTTTAATCAATCCTAAAAAATTTTTAGATGCATCTCCAATAGCATTTGTGACGCACACAACTGTTGGAATGTATCGAAACATATTTTTCCTCAACATGATTAAAATGATTTAATTAATAATTAGGTGTAAGTTAGGACTAGATGAGGTGGGTGGTATGATTTGGTGGCCAATAATAAATGCCTTTATAATATATATTAGGAATAGGGTAAGTAAATTGTTTTAATCAATCCTAAAAAATTTTTAGATGCATCTCCAATAGCATTTGTGACGCACACAACTGTTGGAATGCATCTAACCATATTTGCTAAGCCTGATTAAAATGATTTGCTTTTACAATAGGTATATTATATATATAAGTGGGAGGTTTGAGAAATGATCACATATATTATATATATAAGGAATTAATTTTAAGTTAGGTATAGGTATTACTATATATATGAGTGGATGGAAAGAGCTGTGATCAATTTTACTAATATATAGTAGGGTTAGGTTAAGCTAGGATAGGGGTTGCTACATCCAGAAGTACATTCAAGAAGACAATCTGATGAAATATTTGACGATCTGCACTGTTGCTGAGTCTTCATTAAAACAAGAAACGATGGATGTAATATGCCCATCATATGTCGAAAACCGGACGCTGAAAATCATTATGATTTTCAGCACATCGCCTTATGCCGCAACAGACTTTCGTTGCAGCAATATAGCTCATTGTAGCTATACTTTATTAAATTTATTAATATATTCAATTGATAGTAGAGGTTAGCATAACCGAACTTTACAAATAAGTGTTTACAAAAATTGCAAATCTACAATAAAAGCATGAATTTTTGCATTTTATTATTTCCTTAAGACATAAAAACACAGTTATTTGTAATTTTCAATTATGCTAAACTATATTTGACTGTTGTGAAATATATATATAATTAAACCGTATAATAAACAGGCAAATGCGTATATTTATTAAATTGGTAGTAGAGGGCAACTCACTTGAAATTTAGAAATAGGTGTTTACTAAAATTTCTATTTTATAAATAATTTTTTTCTAAAAAAAATAAAAACAAAGTTATTTGTAAATATTCAACTGTGTTACCCTATATTAACACTTCAAAAAGGGGAACCTCCGCGTGGTGAAGTGTGGAAACAGGTGAATTTTTATTTATGCTGGCTAATACCCCTTAATGCGCTATGGCGATGTGTTTAGAATAAAGCATTCTAAATCCACTACATTACATAGCATTACAATATGATTTGAAAGATCGATTCAATAAATCTACAAATTTCTTAATATCTCCATCCCTTTCATCCACTATTTCGACAATGTACAAAGTAAGTATATCAATTACTATATCTATAAAACACTCTATATTAGAAATTTCGCTCACAACGACGTATTCTTCGCATTTATTTCAAGGTATTAAATCGGGCTCTTTCAAAACAAATTTTTCACAAATTCGGATTTTTTTTCATTATTTTAGCGAAAATACGAATTTCAAATTCTATTTATACTATGCTTTTAATATCAGCTATAGCTTTTAATTTTATTCTTTTAGAAATTAGACCAATTTGTGTTCGTTTTTTATTGATGATCACGAAAATTATCAAAAAATTCTAATATATTTAAAATAAATATTTTATAAAACTCAAATTATAGAATTTATCTATTCATTTTTATATTATACTAAATTAAAATTAAAATCATGGCAAGCAGTATAAGTTACGCACTGAGTATAGAAATCAATAAGTTTATTTTAAAGCATACATTATTTAATATAACTATAGAAATAGAAAATTTTGTTATAAAATTTTTCAATAAATATACTTCAAAATTAAAATTTTTACTAAAGTTTTGAAAGAGCACGGGTGGATACAGTTGACAATAATTTTCTTCAAAAGTAATTAATTAATTATTATTAAGTTAAATCATCACAAATAATTATAAATATGCTATTTATCAAAACATTTAGGATATGTTTAATGAAATACATACTTACAATTTTAGTAATATCTCTGTAAAAGTTAGTGAATATCCCCTCTACCCATGTAAAATTATTTCTTACATTTACTCTATTTTTATAAATACCCACATTTACTCAAGAAAGACATTTTCTTTTTTACTAATAAGTATTTCAAAATAAAATTTTAAAGACGACTACATTTCATAATTTTTTGAAATTTATTTTGTACAAATCAATATTTAAGAATTTCCTCACAACCATGCTTCACTACCATTAAGTTTATGTTTTTGTTTGTACAGCTAATTTATAACGACCTTCATGATGCATGTACAGTCTTATGAATTAACAACTTAAATTAAGATTTGTTTATTTATTATTTTACACTAAATTTTTAGCCTTTCTTTTAATGAACTTTTTTAAAAAAAATTTTAGTACAACAAAATTCTAAAATTAAAAGATCATTCTGGTAGACCTCATGCAATATGCCACATTATAAATCTTTTATTTCCCACAAAAAATACTACCAATTATCTTCAAAACAATTATATTAAAACTTTTCAAACATTGTCTTACATATCACTAATATGATATATATTATATATATGTTAATATATAATTTACTGTGAGAACAATTAATTGTCAACTGTAGCTAGGGCTATTGGCGATACCACCTTAAAAAAAGCGCATCTAGTATGGCTACCTCACAGGTAGTGTATCTGAAAATGTTGATATTTCGTAATTATATATTAGATAAAAACACTATATTGCTGCTTGAGACAATAATTCAACATTTATTCAACTAATATCCTAATGGTTGTTTAATATTTTCAGAAACACTACTCAAAGGTGATGGGGAAAAGTCTACAAATACTTTATTGATTTTCACATATATATATATATATATATATTTTAACTTAAAACTATGCTTTCTATATACATAATTATTATAATAAATACTACTTAAATATGTAAGATGTTTTGCTTTTGAATTATGCCGAAAGTCTTAATTCAATATATATATATATATATATATATATAATAATAACAGGCTAGTAAGCTTTCACCAAAAATTGTAAGACTATTAAGTTCTACTTACCATCTTTTCTCAAAATAGAAGTGCATTTATGTTTTAGAATTCTTAATTCAAAAATGGTAAGCTTAAATTATTTATGTAAATATTATTTTCCTATAACCTAACGTTAGCTTCATATTTAGAGAGTTATGCAATTATCTGTAATACTAATTTTGAAAATCTTTCAAAATTTTAATCTATTTAAATCTTAAAACTACTTACAAAAATGTAAGCTTAGTTTTGTATTTTTATATTTAGAATTGCTATAAAGTATTATTTTTTAATTAAAACATATTTTTAGAAAACTCCTAATCGACATCAAAAAAAGAATGTAAGATTTTATGCTTTAAGTGTTTATATATATATATATATATACGAGCTTTGGATAAAAAATTTAACAATATCTACAAGGCGCTAAATAAAAAATATGAACGGCTGCTAGATACTTTTCCAGACGGCGCTGGATACAGTTGCACAAATTTTTTTTCCGAAAATCTTGAAACTCATACATAAGAAATTCGACTACTATTCGAAATGCACAGTGTAAAAATTTTATATTAAATAAACAGTTCCATATCCATCAGTTGTTTACTTAATTTGACGTCACCATTTTTTACGTTATATATGTACATGTTACTGACAAAAATCATTTTACAATATTTATTATTAAGACATGGTTTTAAAAGTGGTTAACATAAACATTTATCAAATATACAGTAAATACATTTATACTAAACTTAAAGATTTTTTAATATATAATATATTCATATTAAAACATATTTTTAGAGAACCCCTAATCAATCTCAAAGAAATGATGTAAGTGTTTATACATTCATTATATATATATATATATATATATATATAATATGTATATTAAAATATATATTAAATGTATAAAGTATATTTTTATTTAATTGTCCATTCCGCAAAATTAAATTGCATTTATGTTTTAGAATTCTTAATTCAAAAATGGTAAGCTTAAATTATTTATGTAAACATTATTTTCCTATAACCTAACGTTGGCTTGATACTTAAATATTTTTTAAAATATAAGATTCGATTTCAAGAGTTATGCAATTAGCTGTAATATTAACTTTAAAAATCTTTCATATTTTCAATCTATTTAAATCCTAAGACTACTTAAAAAAATGTAAGCTTAGTTTTGTATTTTAGGATTCCTATAAAGTTTCGTCATGTTTCTTTCTCGTTTAAAAACAAGTTTATTATTTTTAAAAAATACATTGGTTAGAATTGTCATTGGAGTTAGACTTAATTTACGTAGTGTTATATTTAATTATTTACAATTTTTTTTAATATTTCAAATTGTAAAAAAATATATTTTATCATATATTTATTTGAACCGACTCTACAAAAAAGTATCTAATGTAAGTATGCTTAATTTTCCATTATCTTGTAAATTACAAATTACTTTTTAAGGGAATTATATATTAATTGAAGAATTTTAAATTTTATTTAGCAACTGTTAATTCTAATTAAAATATTTAAACAGGAATTTGTATGTTATATTGTCTACAATCTTTTTATGTTAGAGATTAACTTTACGAAAATTATATATTATGTAAGTAAGTTCCAATAGGTTCTCATAAGAAAACGAGGATTAATTATATTATAATGATATTGTTTTGTAAAAAGTATATCACTCACAATTACTACAAAATATATAATAAATACATTTATATTAAAATTAAAGATTTATAATATATAATATATTTTTATTAGAACATATTTTTAGACATCTCGTAATCGTCCTCAAGGAAATAATGTAAGTTTTTATATATTCTTTATGTGTATATATAGGGGTTTTGGATAAAAATTTTCACAAAATCTAGAAGCCGCTGAATAAAAAATGTAGACTGCTGCAAAAAACTTTTCTGGAGAGTGGTGGATATGGTTGCAAATAATTTTTTTCAAAAAACCTTAAACTCATACATAAGAAATTCGACTACTATTCCAAATGCAAAGCGTAAAAATTTTATATTAAATAAACAGTTCCATATCCATAATTGGCTTATTTAATTTAACGTCACAATACTTTTAGGTTATATATGTACATGTTACTGACAAAAAACATTTTACAATATTTATTATTAAGACATGACTTTAAAAGTGGCTAACATAAACATTTACAAAATATATAGTAAATACATTTATACTAAACTTAAAGCTTTTTTAATAAATAATATATTTATATTAAAACATATTTTTAGACAAGTCATAATCGATCTCAAAGAAATAATGTAAGTTTATATATATATATATATATATATATATATATTTGATAAAAATTTTCACAAAATCTACAAGGCGCTTAATAAAAAACATGTAGAAAGTCTCTAGATATTGTTATAGAGAGTTGTGGATACGGTTGCAAAGAATTTTTTTTCAAAACATCTGAAACTCATACATAAGAAATTCGACTACTATTCGAAATGCACAGTGTAAAAATTTTATATTAAATAAACAGTTCCATATCCATCAGTTGTTTACTTAATTTGACGTCACCATTTTTTACGTTATATATGTACATGTTACTGACAAAAATCATTTTACAATATTTATTATTAAGACATGGTTTTAAAAGTGGTTAACATAAACATTTATCAAATATACAGTAAATACATTTATACTAAACTTAAAGATTTTTTAATATATAATATATTTATATTAAAACATATTTTTAGAAAACTTCTAATCAATCTCAAAAAAATGATGTAAGTGTTTATACATTCATTATATATATATATATATATATATATATATATATATATATATATATATATATATACATAATTGAATTAATAATTAATTAATTAAATAAAATTTATTTAAAACATTGCAATTAGCTGTAATATTAACTTTTAAAATCTTTCATATTTTCAATCTATTTAAATCCTAAGACTACTTAAAAAAATGTAAGCTTAGTTTTGTATTTTAGGATTCCCATAAAGTTTCATAATGTTTCTTTCTCATTTAAAACCAAGTTTATTATTTTTAAAAAATAAATGGGTTAGAATTGTCATTGGAGTTAGACTTAATTTACAGTGTTATATTTAATTATTTACAATTTTTTTTTAATATTTCACATTTTTAACAAATATATTTTATCATATATTTATTTAGAACCGACTCTACAAAAAAGACTCTAATGTAAGTATGCTTAATTTTCCATAATCTTGTAAATTACAAATTACTTTTTAAGGGAATTATACATTAATTGAAGAATTATAAATTTTATTTAGCAACTGTTAATTCTAATTACAATATCTAAACAGGAATTAGTATGTTATATTGTCTACAATCTTTTTGTGTTAGAGATTAGCTTTAAGAAAATTATACATTATGTAAGAAAGTTCCAATAGGTTCTCATAAGAAAACTAGGATGAATTATATTATAATGATATTGTTCGTAAAAAGTATATCACTCACAATTACCACAAAATATATAGTAAATACATTTATATTAAACTTAAAGATTTTTAATATATAATATATTTTTATTAGAACATATTTTTAGACATCTCGTAATCGTCCTCAAGGAAATAATGTAAGTTTTTATATATTCTTTATGTGTATATATAGGGGCTTTGGATAAAAATTTTCACAACATCTAGAAGGCGCTGAATAAAAAATGTAGACGGCTGCTAGATACTCTTCTGGAGAGTGGTGGATACGGTTACAAATAATTTTTTCAAAAAACCTGAAACTCATACATAAGAAATTCGACTAATATTCCAAATGCACAGCGTAAAAAATTTATATTAAATAAACAGTTCCATATCCATC
Source organism: Hofstenia miamia (assembly GCA_900660155.1). NCBI lineage: Eukaryota > Metazoa > Xenacoelomorpha > Acoela > Hofsteniidae > Hofstenia > Hofstenia miamia. The sequence goes on along the minus strand of CABFPE010001172.1, from coordinate 3,689 downwards.
AGTGGCTTACTTAATTTAACGTCACAATAGTTTTAGGTTATATATGTACATGTTACTTACAAAAATCATTTTACAATATTTATCATTAAGACATGCTTTTAAAAGAGCTAAACATAAACATTTACGCAATATATATAGTAAATACATTTATACTTAAGTTAAACATATTTAATATAAAATATTTTTTAATTAAAACATATTTTTAGAAAACTCCGAATCGATCTCAAAAAAATTATGTAAGTGTTTATACATTCTATATATATATATATATATATATATATATAAATTAATACCTAATTATTTAAATAACATTTATTTAGAAACTGGCCATTTCCAGAGGAAGACTATTTAATGATAACGGTTCACTTTCTTTACATTCTAATAGTATTAAATTTTTAAATTAGATACACTATATAAATATCAACATATTTATGTTGATAAAAATAAAATAATTCGTTTTGCATATCACCAAAGCTTTTAAAATTTAACAATTATTATCTGATCAACTAATGATTTATTCAATTTTTCAATGACATTTTAAAATATTTTTATTTTACTATTCATTATTATTGATTATATAAAACTTTAATTGATAGTCTAGTTTTTAATATATGTTTTCGATAAAAAATTTACATTATTAACCAATAAGTTTGCTACATTATATTGAACAATAAGAAAACTTAACAACATTTCTATTACGGATCAAGATTGTCAATGATCAAAATAACATTTTCAATGCCTCACACCTTGGAGTTGCAAAAAATTAGAAATAGCAATGAACAAATACATATAATTAATAATTTATTAACATTTAAGCAGTTGTTAAACATTTTATTACAATCAATTTATATAAATATCATATCTTTCAATAATTATTTAGGAAGTGGAAGATCTTATTTTTTTCAAATCCATAAAAAAAATAACATTTTGTTAATTGGGGATTCCAATATGGCTCGTGCATTCCAGGCTCACCCTCACTTTGCTATAAACAACACGGATATACTAAGTGAGGGGGGACTTGGAATGCGCAATTTTAATGCAAGGTTTGGTAAACTTCACAAGCCTTATCAATTAGTGGTTGTTGCATTGGGCAGCAATGATATTGAAACTCCTTTGCACATGTTTAAAGAACATGTTTAAAGGTTTTTGAATAGCGTTTCTGTTCAATGCAACCACATTGGATTGTTGCCCATAAGACATCCGCGTAGGGGTGGAGATTCAAATGTTTTTCAAAAAAATCAACATTTAAGTTCCCTTCCCACGGCTGTCTTTATGGCAAAATACCGACGTGATATGCGGCAAACTCATTTATCTCATGATGGTGTGCACTACTCAAGATTTTTGATGTACCATGCGGTTAAAATTTCAATTTTTACAATTTTAAATTAAAATATTGGAATCCCCAAAATTTGTAAATATTTTGTAAATATTAAGAAATATATATTTCATTAAATTTATGTTTCTTTTTATTTTTATATATATTTTTACACGTTCTACAAAACTACTAGTTTCACTAAAAAAATTTAGAAAATTTAAATTGAAATTTTAAATTCTTTTCATACAACAATTTATGAATTGTTTTAAGGAAAACAATACTTCCCTGTATATATAAGCAGTATATCCCTTTAAAATAAAAGGTAGTAAATATTGATGATATGTTTGTATTTTTGTTGATCAATTCTTAAATACAATATTCCAACAAGGCGCTAAGGATAGCCAGGTGGTCTGAATACCACAAAGTAAAAAATATTGCTACTTACAGTAAATATAATAATAATAATACTATTTTTTGAACTAACTAACCTTTACAATATTGCAGGCCTCTGCTGAGTACTATATGCCCAACGGCAAAACAAATTATTAGCAGGATTGCAATCGTCCTTTGCATAATTTAGAGATCATATCATTTTTTATATATTGAACTACTATGTTTTTCTGCCAACTTGCATTAACTTACATATACCAAAAGTAAAGTGGGAGTTTTCAGAAACACTTCGTGCTTCTAGCGGACAAAATTTAGGTGCTAGAAGTCTTCCATCAGAAAACCATGCAAGTCTGACATACCTTAAAGATAATGTTTTTTCTAATTTGCAAAGTTTATGCTTTCAAGTTAATTTTTCTTTTATTTCAAAAATAAATTATAACATTACGGCCAAGCCCGGCTTGGCCTTGCCCTATCCAACTTTAACCTCAACCGAATTCTAACTCTGCTATATACAAATTTTAATATATTACTGCTTCATATATTAAAAAATTGTCAAATTTCTATTTTTGAAATAAATATAAATTACCAAAATTTTTAGTTATTTTGAAATTTAAAAAATATTTTGCTACATTTTATATTGCTTTTTATGTCAAATGAATATTTCCTCTAACCTACTATACACTACTTATTTTCAATATATTGAATGTATGAAAACAAACCCATTTCTATTATAGTTTACTAGAAGATTGTCAATTCGCAGCTGGAACATTAAAGTTAGAGGGGAATGGTGATTTATACCTCCAAAACAATTTTCCTTTTTGAACATTTTACTATGTTTTTATTAACAATAAATTTAAGAAAATAATTCATTAATAAGAACTTAAATATTAAACCAGGTCAAAATCAATTAAAAAAGTTTCATATTAAATAACATCTAATTTTAAATTTTACTAATTAATTATAAAATATTTTATTCATTTAATCTGCAAATACCAAATTCAAACCTCTTTTATAAATGCCTGGCAACAATGAGTAGGAGTCAGGCTCTCCTATGACAACCCCACCTATGAGTGGCTAATAGGATAATATCCGGGGACCAGGAATCCTGTTTAATAAATTAAACATTTCTGTAATTAAATATATTTATAGAAATAACTTGCACTTTATATACTACAACCTGATTAATGTTTGCCTATTGCTTGAATTGCTTATCACGCATACCCCTGTGATTACTTTATATTCAATGACAACAAAAATACTCATAACTTGAACCAACAACATTTAATTATTACATTAGTTAATATTTTTTATACTTTATTTCATCAGTTTTATGCATTATTTAGTGCGAAAAAACATAGCCTTGCTAAAACTCTATTCTTCATAACTAAAATGGCTGAAATTAAAAACTAGGTAAAATTTAAAATAGCTGCTAAATAATATTTCTCTCTGTATATGAAACTCAAACTAAAATTAGCGAAAGCATTCAATCTGAAACTTAAATTATACGGATTTAAATTCATTTGAATAAACTACGTATTCCGTGTAATTACAATTGACATGCAGGAGAGTATCTTTCAATGAAGATTTTACCAAACTTCGTCTTTTACAGATTATAAAAGCTATATAAAACTACCTTGTTAAATCGAAATTTATATATATATATATATATATACATAGGCGACAGGGCCATTTCAAAAAATATCACTTTAATCCAATTTATAATAAATACTCGATCTCTGGTAAATATAACCCAGAACCGTACACTTTGGTACGTGTTTTACAATGCTACTTCAATGAAAACTCGAAGTTTGTATTAAAATTAATTAATTAGGTTTTAGAAAGTTTCAATAAATTTAAAGTCTGATTCGTTTTCACTTCCAAGGTACCGAACAACATTTTTATAAGCTGGTCGGTTAGAGGCGGACTTGTTAACGAGCCGAAATTTAGAAGCTCGGTTCGTTTATATTTTGCGTAAGTCTAGCTT
>CABFPE010001171.1:12924-58005 GCA_900660155.1 Hofstenia miamia | reverse complement strand
CTGGCAATTTCATTGACTAGGTGGAAGAAATTTGTTTCACTTAGACCTGATCAAAAAATGGATATGGGGTGTGATGTTGGATGGAGAATTGCAATCTTTTCCTCATCATTTTCCAATGGCTTCACCATCTCTATTTCACAAGTTAAATATATTTTCACGGAATAATGCATGGAAACCTTGTTTGAAATTGCCTCACTTATTGGTTTGTAATGGTTTGAGAATGCCTCATAAACATCAATCAAATTAAAATGGTCAGATAAATAATTTGAAAAAGCACCACAACATGCATTCTCCAATCTTTGTATGGTAAATTCTTGGCTATTCTTAGTGTTCAAAGTTGAAGTTGACAGAATCTCATTTGGATGGTTTTTATCAATATGGTTATAAAGTGATTGTTTACTTCCAAAATAAGTCTTGCAAAACAAACAAAAATTAACTGATGTTTGCTTATGTCTCATATGAAGGTGCGACCTCACTTGTTTTGGGCGGGGGCTCATATATGTGCACAAACCACAGAAATATTGGGATGTTGTCTTTGGTCTAAATAGACCATGTATTAGTAAAACTTGGAATATATTGATTGAAAAAAATTTAAAACACAGAAAGAATAATTTAGATTTTAACATAAAACACAATTTGTTTTTTTTCAAAGATGAAATAATTTTGTTTTTGACACACATTTGAATTTTTAAATATATAAACCAGAAAAGAGAAAATATGTGTAAACATGGTATAGAGGGAAAATAGCAATACATTATAATCAGTAAGTTAGATAATATGCATGCATGCATTATTTAAACAAATTTATGTTTAACTAAATAAATAACATCTCATAATTACCCTAAAAAAACCAAGGTGTTAGATAAAAAATTGACAGTGTAAAGTAAAATAGATATTTACGCATGCACATGTAATATTAAACACTATCAATAATGATAACTCTCTCATTAATTACATTTTAAAAGAGAGAGATGAGAATCTTATGGAATGTTAACTTAATTAAACTGCAAATGAGGAGACATGCAATGTTCTATAATAAATGGAAAGTATAAATTGACATTTTATCAAAATATATTGAGTATTCACCCAAACGCATTATTTAAAACAAAATTCAATTAAGCTAAATAAATAAGTGATAACACCTTGTATTTTTTAAAACTCTTTTAAATAAAATTACATTTAACTAAATAAATAACATCTCAATCACCCTAAAAAACCAGGGTGTTAGATAAAAAATTGACAGTGTAATGTAAAATAGATATTTACACATGCAACAGTAAAAATAAACAATCAATAAAAAATCAGATAATACACATGCATGTTTAATCAAAATTACATTTTAACAAATAAACAAGTGTTAACATCCTGTAAGAGTAGAATGCCAAAAATAATAAAACACACATCTGTGTAATTTCAAAGATTTGTTCTAGTATCAATAATAAAATTTTGAAAAAATACATCTGCAAAGTTTTAAAATCTTATTAATTAAAAATTGGTAAATGTTTTCAACAAAATTGCAAATGTGTTTTATTTTGAAAAAAAAATAAATATTGGCTAGGAAATAGCCATGTGACAATTAAAATAATTGCTTTCAAATTAAAAAAACATTGACAAGAGTATTGGATTATTTAAATTGTAAAAACTCTAACATGTTTTTTTTTAAAATTTAAGAGATGGCAAACACATTTTTTCAAAAATAAGAAAAACATGGTATATTATGTACTCACGTGTTTGAAGCATTTTCAGGCATCACAGTTTTTTGAGTTCATTATGTAGCTGTTTGCTTGACATCACCAGACCCAGTTTGGTTGTTGTAACTAGTCATCATCTGATTGATCTGGTTCTCAAAATTTTGTGACCATACTTTGAAATTTTCCAGTACTTCTTCTTCTTCTGGGATATTATCAAAGCTAAAAAAACTTTGTTTAATACAAAAACATATATTACACATTTTTCTAGATTAAAATTTAAAATATAATTTTATGAATATAATAAATTTCTTAGATAATATATTTTACAAAGAATGTCTTACATTGTCTTGTCAAAGCTAATTTCTGATGGGGTTTTATCAAGGTTTTTTTCTATGATTTGGTCATATTTGGCATTCCAGCCAGAGAGAAACTTGGAAACATTGACAGACATTTTAAAGTATGTTGAAAACAAAGTGCCTTTAACCAAAGTTGAAATGATAATGAACAATGATAATAAAAAATTTAAATGTGGGAGACATCACGTTTTGATTGGATGGAGAATATCCAATAAGTGAAAAGTAAAATCAATTGGGGAAAACTTTTGCAATAAAGTCAATTCATGGCATGTACAAATCTCAAGTAGGTGAGTTTATGCAAAAAAAGCTTTTAACTAATTTGATATGTTGACAGATTCTCTAAGAAAAGCTTTTAAAATGTCGAGTTTTTACATGATTGACAGATTCTCTTTGCAGGTTTCTGGATGTGGTAATAAAAAAATTTTAAATTGAGTACACTTGAATGTGACAGATTAAAAGCTTCTGTCAAAAACATTGCTAATGCGTTTCTAGGCATTTTTTGCAAAAAACCCTGGCTGGAAGAATTTAAGCATGGTGGTAATTCTTTTCTTAGCATGAGTTATGTAAACAGATTCTCAGCTCTTAGCATAGTGTTAAGTAAATCTATAAGCACTTAGATACAATACACCATGGAGAAACCAAGAGTTTTATAATCTAAAAACATGGTTCTTTTAGGAGAATATGGAAATGGTAAATTGATATTAAGATAAACTAGATACATGGGTGTACACATAACAGATATTTTATAATGCTCTAACAATGTTTTGCAGGTTGGCAAATGAATTAACCAGGTTAGTTGATGTTTGGATCAAATGAATTAAGTTATTTTTGATTGGTTTATATGCTAAAAGTTTGTAATAAGTAACCTGTGATTTGATCACTTTTTTCAATTTTAAATTTGGTGATGACTCCAAAAGCTGCTAGCAAATCTCATGCTCACAAATCTACCAAAGATATGCAGAGCAAACAAGAGGAACTCTCACAACCTAAAAAATTTGTTTTAAAGCCAGTATTACCAAAGACTATGTATTCTGTAAACACTGTGTGTAATGTGGTTCAACCAGAGATGATCAACAGCCTCAATGCAATTTCTGAAGAATGTCAGATGAAGTATATCTCCATTAGAGAATTAAAAATTGGCAAGTGGCAAAAAATACATAAGGCATATAGCCTTCAGACAAAGTATGGTCCTGTGGTAAAATTATACTGGAAAACAACAACTGCTTCTTCCTACCTAAATGCTATGCAGAGAAAGCTACAGGAGATTTATCAGACTTAAAATTCAACGTGGGAAGGATAAACCATCAATATATCCAGGTGGCAATGCACAAACTGTATTTAGATTTAGTGTGTAAAAAAATATTTTAGAATAAATATATATGTGTCATTGATTTTTATTTTAATTGTTAAAAATTAGTACTTACTAGTGAAACAAAACAGCTCAATTTAAGAAACATGTTTACCATTTGCTTAAATTACAAGATCAATTATATCTAATGTGTTTATTACAAACTGGATTATTTATCATTTTGCTTAAAATATAAAAACAAAAATGGAGTAAATATAAATTTATAGAAGAAATATTATTATTAACAATACAATCTTAATCAAAAATAGAAGCTTACCATGAAATTTATGATAGACGATATGTGAATAGAAACACTGATTTGAGAAATATTTTTCCAAACTAATAATACATAATAATAGTTGAAAATATAAAAATTAATATTTTAAAAATTTTTTATCATTATTAAAAATGATTAAAATATAGCAAATATTAAAAACATTGACATCAAAATTATTATTTTTTGACAATGACAAGTAGAACAAATTTTCATTTATAGTTTTTATTCAAATGACAAAAACTTTACCAAAATTATGCATTGATTTGATTCAATTACTTTTGTGTTTTACATCAATTAGAGAAACATTTGTCATTCTCTCTGTAGTTTTCTATTTGGATAGTTGATTGATAGTCATGGCACCATGTGTGAAATCTAATGTTTTTTTTGGAAATTCGTGGGAGCACATTTAATAGCATCTATTACATTAAAGAACTGTTGATTTTGGTTGATGACAAAATATACATTATTACAGTGCGTCAATCAAAGAGAATTTTGACTGTTTACCAGGAAATATACAGAAAGCTTTCAATTGGTATCAACATAACTTCCATCATATAGCATTTACAGAAGGAAACCTAACAAATGAACAAATGATTACTTTTATCAATTCACTAAATTTGTCTGATAGAAAAGAAACTGTGTTTTGGGCATGTGATGCTATAAACTGCGAATTTTTAAGTCAGTTAATCTCTCAACCTGTGGAAAATTTACTCGATCATGGATATCAATACCTGCAGAACATGGAAAATTCTATAGACTGTATATAAGACTATTATAAATTTGTACGTCAAATGAACACTTCCAAAAGGTAAATTTAAGAAATTTATTGTAAAACCATTATAACTAATAATTAATGATTTTTACTAATATTATTTTTATAAACTATACATGTATAAGAAAACAGTACTATATTTTTATTTTACTAAATTCTAATACAATATGATTTACATTATTGCCACCATTCGTGATTTCCATGTCATCACTGCAAAAAAGTTTTTTATTTACGAGAGTCTTGTAATTCTCACCCAGTGCATTGACATACAGCTTGGGAAGGAAGTAGTAAAAACCATTGTCGAGTTTTATCTTTACCACAATACCATATCTTGTGTTCAGCTGAACAAGGTCTTTGATTGTTAGCCGTAGTTTTTTTGGTAGTTTGCTAGCTGGACTCACATTTGAAAAAATACAGGTTGGTGGTAGGGAATTAACATCGTTAAGCATTGTAAAACATGCTCATCCTTGCTCATGCTGGGAAAGACGATTGCATTATTATTGACTATAGGGCGTCTTTGTTTGTGTTGAGTCTTGCGTTTTTCTTTTAGAGGCACAGTTGGTGGGGACATCATCTCCTGTGTTAGTGGGTTATAGCCATGTGATGGTGGTGGGGTTCTGCATAGATAATCAAATAGACTGCTCAATGAACCAGATGCTAGCTTTTCAAAAGACATTGCCAAAAGTGAGAGATGAAATTGTGTAGAAGAAAAATAATGATTTTATCTGATGAAATGAGGTGAATATATAGATTGACCAGCCAATGGAAATACATTGAACTTATGAAAATTAATTATTGGTTGAAAAAATATGATATGATAAATGTGTTAATCAGGAATTTTGAAAAAAGCAAAATGCATTTTTTTAAGGTTCCCAAAAAACGAGATAAGCAATGTATGTGTAAGCTTTTCGAAATTATGGAAAAATGATAAGCATGGTTTGTCATTGCGTTGTGTAGTTTTTACATGTAATGGAAAATTAGTCTAATATTATACATGTATCTGACAAAGTGTTGTAAAATTAGCCAACAATAGAAAATCACAAATGTGATGTAATGTATGTAAGTGAGTGTAATGTGTTATAACAAGGTAATATTAACAAAATTTAATGCATGCAAACAATTTTGATATTAACATGAAATTAGTCATATAAAACCAAAAAATATATGTAAATGTTAATTGCCCACAATATGAATCATTCATAAACAAACCCATTTTAAAAAATACCAATTAGCGATAACTGTCAAATATGCATTAACACTTTTACCCCAAGCTGTCAAATATGCATTAATGCTTTTACCTCAACCTGTCAAAAAATGCAATAGTGAGCTGTCAATCAACTTTTGTTAAAGTGGTGAGTCAGCACTTAAACACTCATCAATATCTGTGAGTGAGCAATTCTCAAGGTCAGTTTGTGGAACAGGGCCTCTTCTTCTAATACTACTGTTATTAGCAAAATGCCAAAGAGTGAACAAATACATTTATAAAATAATAATATCATTTAATATGTTGATAATCATAATCATGCTATGTAAACAGATAAAGGCAATTTAGTATATACAAGATGGATACGTATAATTTTGAATAAAAATTTCCAAATGCAAATTTTAAGTTGAATTTTTCCAAAAACTTTATCTTAAAACGCCGAAGAACGAAAATATATATGTCTATAAACATATTATAGGTAAGCTTAAAATTACACTAACTAAGCAATGAAATGATAAGATCCTAACTTTTTCTGATATTTACTGCAAAAAAAAAGATTTTGCATGTATTAAGATAGGCTATAAAACAGTGAAGTCGCAAGATGGCGCGTTTAAAAATTTCTTAATATGATGATTATTTCAATATACTAGTCCTTTCAATGGTCTAAAACTACAAACGTATACTTTAAAATTATTTATAGTTTAGCTATGTAATGCATGAATATTCACATCTTTAGTCACTCCTCTTCATTATTCATGAATAAATTGCAGGCAATGACTCATCAATTAGCACACGTCAATCAATTTTTATACATGTATGAGAATGCTTTTTTGGTGACAAATTACAAAGTAATCAGTCACAAAAAAATTTTCGCTGAAACTTGCTTTTGCAATTATATACATATTTTAGACTCTCAAATCGTAGAAAAATGCTTGGAAATCCGAAATATATTGGCATTCTCTCCAATGCTATGTTTTAGAAACTCTAACAAGATCAGATTTATTTTTAAAAATTCTTAATCTCTATATGATTTTAAAACATTTAATAGGGAAATTAAGTTAAAATCCGGTTTTCCTAATTGCATATTGCGAAATATATATTTATATTTGAATACAATGAGTAAATTGCCTTGAAAAAGTATTTATTTCATTTTATTAGTTTCTGATAATTGTAATTTAAGCTATTTATTTCTATATTTAGAAAATGCTCCAAAGTTGTTTTAATACCTAATGTACAAAATGTAGTTTAAATCATTTAACGATTGCTGTTGTTTTCTTATAATCTCATAAGCAATTACACGTATATATTAATTTAAGATTTATGTACTATATGTATGCTTAAATATATTTTATATAGCTTTGACATTCATCTTCAATTTAAAAATTTTTCTTTTTTCACTTGAAGTTATATATTTTGTAAAATTACTTTAATACCCATAATATTGAAATTAAATATCCCAAATGCAAGTAATTTTTTTTGAAAGGACAAAACAAATCACAAAAAGGAAAAAAAATATTCTAAAAGGCAAGTAATTTTGTTCAAAAAGGTAAAACAAATCACAAAAAGGAAAAAAAAATATTCTCAAAGGCAAGAATTTTTTTTCGAAAGGACAAAACAAATCATCGACGCTAATGGAAATAAGCGTGGTATTAGCAAAAATTGAATTGAGGGTTGTTAAATCTGAAACAAATGACAAAAAAAGTTTTGAAAAACTATTTAGTACTTTTTCACAAAATTTGCCAATGATTACAACAGTACCGAAATTGGATTTTGAAATCATCAGTGGAAGAGTAGTCATAAAAAATGAAACGCCGTATGAATTTGAATTAAATCAGGTAGGTGAAATTTTGGGTTTTAATCATCACTATCGAATAGTCAATGGTTTGAACACTGATAAATATAGTTTTGATATTTTAAATGGACTGCATAATATTTCAATTTATACTGATATAGTTACTTGTCAACATTATCAGAGTGGTAGTATCCCGTTATTGGATCATATACCCTTATTCACAGTATATAGTGTAAATGAAAAGCCATTCATCAATTATGAAAAGACTCATATAATTTATAAACCAACTTCAAAGCCATTCATCAATAGAATTACAATTAGCTTCCATACATCGAATGGTGAGTTCATTCATTTCAATTATACTAGCAGTATTTATTTAACTCTTAATATCAAAGACACTGATGAAATTTAAGTATAAACAATTTTTCAAAATGTAAAATAAAATAAGTTTTGTTATTTTTAAATGTTTGGTAGATAACAATCTTTACAAATGGACACATTTTGACATTTGAACAATAGATAAAAAATTACGCATAGCAGCATAATGGAATTTTATATGCTTGTACTGTGTTTACGATTGATACATTTTTGACAGTTGAACAATAGATAAAACCACGTAATATTGACATTGTCTATGAAAGCATGTAAGTTTATACATAGAGCGGATTAATGGAATTTTACATTGATGAAAGAACTACCCATAAAGATTTCAAACTTTTTGGTAAGCTATTTTTATAATTAAATCTCAGATATTGTTTTTGATTCTTAACACTTTTTGCAAAATGATCTCTAGTTAGTTTTACAGATATTTCTTTTAAAACGTAATCAATTTTATTTTAATAAATTGCTGCAAATTTACTGTCCGATGTTACATTAATTATATACTTTATCATAAATAGAAACGTCGTTTGTTTGTTAATACACATTTTTTATTGAATTTATTTAAACTTTTAATTGTCATGTGTTTTATACTGTGATCTGTCACCTCATTTGACTTATTAATCATTANTACAACTTTTACCAAAGAAATTTAGCAATAAAATATAATTCCAAAAACGTAAATTTTTGAATATAGAATTTCAATGGTATTTAAAAATTATTTATTTAAATAAAATTGTTACATCTTGAACAATAGATAGCAACAATTCTAATCTCATACGATTTTCGACTTAATTATGTAATTCCAAAAACGTCTATGAATAAAAAAATGGGCTACATTTAAACAATAAACAAATGTGTTTGCCAGCAAATATTATAACGAAAGAGAATATGTTCCAATGACGTCAGAGATAAACAGACGGCCAAAATGCACAATTACATCACAGACACACCCGCCAAGGTCAAACTGTCAATTTGTGGCACGGAATGGAAGTCTTTTCATACTACTAAAAGGTCCAAACAAATCACCACGTGCAAATTCGAAAAAATTAATGTTTTTACTGAATTTGAAGATCTAACAAGTTATTTGATTAAAAAAGATCAATTTTGTAATAACACTCATTCAATTCTGACAGGAATAATGCATAAATATGTAAACAATCCACAGAATATAAAATATGATAAACATTTTCAAAAACTACAAGAGTTTTTACGAAAAAATGACTTAAAAGCTGTCCCATATGATAAAGGTATTGGAATCGCAATAATGAAAAGAGATGGCTATGAGAAAAAAATGATGAACATTTTAAAAGGTGATGAATATAAAAGAGTTCAATTACACGCAACTATCAAGAAGAATTAAAGAACATGAGACCAGTTCTAATATATCTAATCATTTAAAAAAATGCGGACTAAACTTTGAAACAAAAATATTACATCCGACGTCAGGATCAAAATTATTGAGAGTATTTTTATAAAATCCCTTCAACCAAGTTTAAACACAAAAGAAGACTATATTTATAAATTAAATTTGCCACTTTTTAAAATTTAAAAAATTATAATTATTATTGTAAAATCTAGTAAATTTAGAGGGAATAATTCGACTTTGTAAGTCGAAATATATTTCTGCATGTTATTACATCAGACGTCAGGATCAAGTAATTAAAAAATATTGAGAGTATTTTTATAAAATTCTTGCAACCAAGTTTAAACATAAAAGAAGACTATANGTAGCTAATTATTAATCATTTTTGTTTTCCTCTCTATTATTAATTTATCAAACAGATTAACTAGTAAATGTAGAATGCATCTGTGAAAGCATGTATTTAATTTAAAAATTATTTTTCCTTGGAAATATTTATTGATTAAAAAAGTTTTTATTTTTGCAATTGACATGTGAATCAGATGTGAAACAAGTCTTTTTCTCAATGTTTTAAATAATTGTTAGTTACAACTTTTACCAAAGAAATTTAGCAATAAAATATAATTCCAAAAACGTAAATTTTTGAATATAGAATTTCAATGGTATTTAAAAATTATTTATTTAAATAAAATTGTTACATCTTGAACAATAGATAGCAACAATTCTAATCTCATACGATTTTCGACTTAATTATGTAATTCCAAAAACGTCGTCTATGAATAAAAAAATGGGCTACATTTAAACAATAAACAAATGTGTTTGCCAGCAAATATTATAACGAAAGAGAATATGTTCCAATGACGTCAGAGATAAACAGACGGCCAAAATGCACAATTACATCACAGACACACCCGCCAAGGTCAAACTGTCAATTTGTGGCACGGAATGGAAGTCTTTTCATACTACTAAAAGGTCCAAACAAATCACCACGTGCAAATTCGAAAAAATTAATGTTTTTACTGAATTTGAAGATCTAACAAGTTATTTGATTAAAAAAGATCAATTTTGTAATAACACTCATTCAATTCTGACAGGAATAATGCATAAATATGTAAACAATCCACAGAATATAAAATATGATAAACATTTTCAAAAACTACAAGAGTTTTTACGAAAAAATGACTTAAAAGCTGTCCCATATGATAAAGGTATTGGAATCGCAATAATGAAAAGAGATGGCTATGAGAAAAAAATGATGAACATTTTAAAAGGTGATGAATATAAAAGAGTTCAATTACACGCAACTATCAAGAAGAATTAAAGAACATGAGACCAGTTCTAATATATCTAATCATTTAAAAAAATGCGGACTAAACTTTGAAACAAAAATATTACATCAGACGTCAGGATCAAAATTATTGAGAGTATTTTTATAAAATCCCTTCAACCAAGTTTAAACACAAAAGAAGACTATATTTATAAATTAAATTTGCCACTTTTTAAAATTTAAAAAATTATAATTATTATTGTAAAATCTAGTAAATTTAGAGGGAATAATTCGACTTTGTAAGTCGAAATATATTTCTGCATGTTATTACATCAGACGTCAGGATCAAGTAATTAAAAAATATTGAGAGTATTTTTATAAAATTCTTGCAACCAAGTTTAAACATAAAAGAAGACTATATTTATAAATTAAGTTTGCTACTTTTTAAAATTTAAAAAATTATAATTATTACTGTAAAATCTAGTAAATTTTGAGGGAATAATTTGTAAAACTGACGATGACTTTGTAAGTTGAAATATATCTCTGCATGTTCTTATTAAGGTTAATTAAGCTCCTAAAAAATGACACATTTCTCACAATTGTTTTGATAGATTCAAAGTTATCCGTATATCCCAGTCGCATTGCCTTCCTCTGTAGTTTGTCTATGAGTTGCTGTAATGACTTCCTGCATCCTCCCCATACTGAGACCGAATAGGTTATGTTTGGCAATATCAACGCCTCTACAAGTCTCGGGTTCACACGTCATGAAATCATCAATCTAGAAATTGTCTCCACTTCCTATTTGCATTATGTACTTCTCAAGTCTCCAACCCTTACCAAAAACACCGACAGGAAAGGAAGCCCACACCAGAGCTATCACGTCCGTGAAATGCGCAAATAACTCTGCAAGTGAAGTGAATTTTATGATAGTTTGTAAATTTAGTCAGTTTGATGTGTTTCATTCTGAAATAAAGATAATTTCTAATTTTATGCTTGTAGTCAATGTTGTTGACCAACTGCTTTTAGCTCATGCATAAAGGTGCTTATATTTTCTTCAATATATTGTTCATTGAAGTGCATTGCTGTGGCTGGCTTCTCAAGGAGATATTCCAGAAAAACACAAGCACGGTTGTTTTCCTAACAATATTCATCAATAAAATATTCGTTGCGCGCAATAAAAATCAAATTCCATTTTCAGCTCAAGCAATAGATAATTAAGTTTCCAATTGCTTGATAATTCATTCATGTAATGCTTGGAATGGCAATCAACACATTGAGTAATTGCTTTTTATGGGACTATTTGATTTTTTTAATTAAATCAATAAACTTAAACTTAGAACTACGATTTGCAATGTTATGTGTAAAATTTATATGGATACATTTTGGGAACAAGAAATACTACACCACTCTATCCCTACGAAATGATTTGTAACACGGACTATCAAATGACCAATTTGAGTCGGGGTCATCGTTACTTATAACCAATTTTCTGAAATTCCTACGATTTTCATTTTAGAAATTTGCCATAAAATTTTTGAATTGGTAGTTCGACATTTATAATGAATTGTATGACTTGTTTGCTGTTTTCGTTCATTTGCATGACGCGACTTGCAACATTTACAGCAATATTTTTTTTGGAAAATGATGCATTTATTTGCTTGAGATTATGTTTCAAAAATAAACACGGTTCATATATTTTTATAAAACCAATCCAAATATTGAAATGATATCGAAATGAGACTAACAAAAATACTGAGTTATCAAACTTAAAACGCAAAAATAAATTTTTATGGTATATTACAAATAGATAACTCAAAACAACAAAATATATTGAAATGCCTAAAACTGTTCAATTACTGTCACTATTTTATCATGAACATCCTTGAACTTCGTATTGAGAGTATTATCAGCATCAAGATATGCTTGTTTGGATAATCTATTATTTACCACTTTTTCAGCATTGGTGAAACCTGTATTGATAAGTTCACGATATGAACCCTCAAGCTTTTGCAAATCATTAACCTAAAACAAAGATTGTAATTGAAAACATTGATTTTGATGGCAAAATTAAAGTTAAAAAAGTCTAAAATGTCAATATTTCATTGAAGTTAGGTGATAACTTCACTATAGAACTTCAAAATTTAAGTATGAGAAGAATATAAATGTATGCATACAATTTAAAAAAACATTAGAATCAAATCTATGTCCAGCAGTTTGATACAATGTTTATATAATTTTTCAATAATCATTAACCACAATGCTAAGATTATATTTTTATGTTTACAGCTGCATCATAGTAATTTCATGAATCATTGTAGAAAAACGCAGGTAGAAATAATAAATTTTCTAAAATACATGAACATTAACATCATTTACTTTCAATGAATTGCTGCAAACACCAAAATTCAACACATCTTAAAGAAACCAGTTGCTCTTACAGAGTTAACACCAAGCTTTAATTAATTGATTGCACCTTTCTTAGATATAAAAAATATAAGTTGCATCTACTTTCTCAAACTGTGCAAATATATAATCTAAATTTACAAGAACAAAAACTAATATTTTAATCAAATAGTCGTAGATTGCGCTATCGAGGGTAATTATAATCGTGCAATTACAGAATAAATGTGTTTTCTTAAAAAATTCGGTCGATTTTGCTGCTACACTGTAATTTTGTTACAGAAATTAGTAAATGAAACTGACACAAATGTAATTTGGTACTTCGTGATTAAAAAATTAAGTGATCAACATGTCCGGAGGACAGTAAGTAATTAGCGTTTCTTGACAGCAACGTTAATACGAATATTCTAACACAAAATAAAATTTGAATATCCATAAAACAAATGAATATTAGGATATTCTAAAAGACACTAGTTAATTTAAGTGTATTTAAGAATAATTAAATATTGCCCAATCAAATATATCAGTCTAAAGCCATAAATTTAAATATAGTTTTGAAAAATTTGTTAAACTACATAGTTAAAGCACATGCCTTTAAATACTTACACGTTCAGCCAATTCGGTATTGAATTCTCGAACATCTTTAGCCAATTGGGCAATTTGGCTAGTTACGGATTTGAACTCTGCATCCAACGATTTTTTGGTAGAATTCATAACTAAATAGTATCAATTATCAAATGCTTTACAGACTTATGTGCATAATCTGCAATTTCAAATTGCAAAGAAATAATTCAAACCACATTAGATTAAAATATTTGAATCAAATTGTTAGTTAAATATCCATTTTAAATTGCTTCTAACAATTATACGTTTGAATGATGTGGCTGGTCAAGTGGCTCAACATAGCCAATTATATTTTAAGAGAATCAGGTATATTCTCTACACGGCATTAGCCCCAGTACAAAATGCGGCAAAAATTAAACAAGATATTGGGTATTAAAAATATTAAAAATCCGAAGTAATTGGGTTTTGAAAAATAAAAAAGTTAGTGGAATGGTTTGGATCTGGCCCAAATGATATGATCTGCCGAAGACTTCAGATTTAACAAATTGAAAAACGTGGATTCGCAAAATGAAAAAAGCTCTAAGGCCACGCAAAAATACCTAACCTTTCCAAATCTTAATGAGCACAAACAACAATACAAAGGAAATTAGTGTTTTATTCATTTTGGCAAATTTAATGTTTTACTGTTTCTAAATGCATCCAGACTAAGAAATTTATATGCGAATTACAAGAATAAAATTCACCTACAAAGGTATGTGCTTTGTTCCTAATGAAAGTACTTTAATTTGAAAAGATACACCTCACAGGATTTTTTGTCAAAAACCACGCATTATCAAAAAAACAAGTTTGATCTCACAATTATTTTCAAATATCTACATTTTTTATCCAATTCGGAAACTATATATAAGACTTATATACTCGAATCCTTCAGTGATCACGCACTCTGTATTAACATTAGTAAGATTCAAGTTAAGCCTTTTAAATTTAAAACGATTTATTCTAAGAATTTCAAAAAATATTCATATGGAAATTTACTTAAAAACGTTCCATTCGACTAAATTTTTACTCTAAATTCTGGTTCCCACATGTTAAATTACATTGCGGCACAGATCAATCAAGCATAAACAAAGTAGCACGACGATATAATTTTAGCAAGGCTGATAATCAAGTAATTAAGAATACCGTGAACATAAAGCAAAAACTCTTTGAACTAGCTAAAGCTAATCCGCCGAAATAAATTGCTAATTACAAAAGATCAAAGAAATTAATTAAGAGCTTACGCGATAAAAAATCAGCTCTAAAACAACTTCAATTTTTTGAAAACAAATTCTTCTAAACAAAAGTGGAATTTTTTAAAATGGAGATCCCCTTATTGCTAGAAATTATAGGCCAATCTCAATAACGCATCCTTTTAGTAAATTATTCGAAAAATTATTACACATACAAATCAACCAATACCTTGCATCTGAGAATATCTTATTAGAATTACTGAGAAAATATCCTCAAATAAATCTCAAAATAAATCTAGTTGCATAGCCCTTCTCACGGGTGTTCACTAAAAATCGGTAATATTTAAAATTATATGCAAAACATTGTAAAATATAACCAAACTCTCCATAATTTTGTATTTAAATGAAGTAACTAAATATAAAAATAAAAGTCAATGAAATGCTGATGATACTTCTTTCCGTCCAGCTCTACCAATATTTAATCGAATTTTATTCATCATCACCTGTACAACAGATATATCTATTTGAGACAGACAATATTTAACTCTCCATTTAAGTTGTTCAGCATTCGATGCCCTCCATCCATGAGTTGTTTTAAAATACCAAAAAAGTCTTTGATTGGCCGAAGTTGGGGAACACATGGAGGATTTTTTTCTTTAGAAATAACATTGATTTTTAATTCTTCAAATTTTTCAAACGTCTTTTTGGCATAATGCGAAGACGCTAGATCAGGCCAAAACAAATAATTGTTGTCACTATGTTTATCCTGAAGAAATGGTAAAAGTCTTCTTTCAACACATTCTTTAAGTAAATTTCCTTATTAATTGCTGTACCAGAAGCACAAAAAATGCTCTCGAAATCCCCCTTGCACTGATTGCAATCCACATTAAAATTTTAGCTTCAAATTTCTTTTTCTCAATATACTTCACTTCATCACTTACATCATCTTTATTTCTCGAATAGAAATATTTATTTCCTGGAATAATGGCATGAGACAAAGTGAAGTACGTTTCATCATCCAGCACAAAATAAGGTCTCCCATCCTCACTTTTTGAGTTTCAATCTGTTTTTCTGAAGTCGCAGTATTTTTTTCTTTTTAAAAGCCTTCCCATTTTCATTTTTCAACAATTTGTTTACATATGATGTGCTAATGCCATATTGTTTAGAGAGCTGCCTTTGAGAAGTTGAGATTGATTTCAAAGCATCATAAATCATCTTCTTGCGTTTTGCTTGTGTCATCAACTTCGGTAGACGATCTGAACCCGGGACTCTCACAGTGTCAACTTTCTTCGCAACGACGTAAGACTGCATAGACTGTTGTGGCCAATATTAAAACTTTTCATCATTTTCGCCACAATAATTAGATGCTTCAGGATTGTTTTGTTTAGATTGTACAATCATCTTTCGACGCTCTTCTTCATTTACAGATGCCATGTAGAACGAAATTGAAAATTTATTATACCAAATCAGTTTAAATATTTATTATGAATATTTCTTTGTAGGTTTGTATTTTTTTTGTAGGATTGCGATTTTTAATTGGATTAAATTAATAAAGAATGCATATTACCGATTTTTAGTGACCACCCGTTAGACTTAAGCAAGGCTTTTAATTCAATGAACTTTGAAATTTTAGCGATTAAACTTAAAAATTAGGGATTTTAACAAACTTCAATTAAGTTACTTATGAGTTTTTAGAAAACAGCGTGTTTTAATGAATAATATGAAATCTGAATATACTACAACCGATCGAGGAGTGCCTCAAGGCATATTACTAGGGTCAATTTTATTGGCAGTATATGTAAATGACATAATTAAGCATGTAAATCATAGTGAAATATATCAATTTGTTGATGATACTTGCCTCATAAATACAGATGATGCATTTAGGGCTACAAAAAATTTACAACGTGATATTGAAAATCTTTCTAGATATTTCTCATCAAATCAATTAAAAATAAATATTGAAAAAACGCAATTCATTATATTTCCCCCAATTCCATAAAAGCAACAAACGAGATCGTATTAGCTGTTACCAATGCTCCAATAAAACAAAGTGATCATGTTACATATTTTGGTGTTGATATTGACAAAGATTTAAAATTGGATTTATTTCGCATAAAATAGTTTATATCACCTCAGAAATTTAGGACCTGATTATCACGTTCAAATATTGCATGAATTTTGTTTATCGCAATTACATTATTGTTCATTTTTACTTATTAAAATTAATACAAAGAGCCGCTGTTTATTATCAAAAACTTTTAACCTTTTTTATGCCAATGTTCCACAAATGGAACATCCATTTCAAAACGCTTTACTTTATTCAATTTTATGAAAATTAAGTTTCATATGCTATAATAAGGAGTTAAGTCATCAATTATTTCATTTATATAAAATATTTTTTTAATATAATGGACTTCAAAAATGCTCTAAAATAGCGCTTTTTGATCGGCAATGATCAAAGGCGTGTAAAATAACCTTAATATTAGGTGGAGACACTTTTTTTGTAATAGTCTGCTCCTTATACTTAATATTTTTCGTTCCTGGCATTGGAAGCCATTTTTTATTTTATTTGAGTTTTTTATGACAAAAATAAAAAATGTTCCATTTGTGGGACATTGGAGGTTTCCTAGATCGATTTGGATGTTACTCAATTATCATTGTATGTGATAAATGCAATGTTTGTTATTATTTGAACAATTTATTTTTATGAATTGTTATTTAAATATATTCGAATTATCAATACATATATAGACGCCTCTTAATGTGGTTACTTTTTATCAGTATAAAGAATTTATGAGCATATCAATTTATCAGCATAACAGTCATTGTGACAAATATTTATTGCTGTAAATGTTTATATTTGTGATGAAGCGTCTACACTAAATGGTTGTATAATATTTAACTTACAGTTTGTTAGAAACAGCAGCTATGAATCCTAATATTTTTACTCGAGAAAAACAACTAAGGTAACAACAGTATCAGAAGCTCATGAAGTTCTTAAAAATTTGCAAAATCCTGGAAATGTTGTTATACTTCCACCATCTGTAGCCGATGCAGGAGACCAAGAAAGCGATGTTGAAGAAGTTCCAGATGATACAGAGCAAGAATATGAACCCGCAGGTGAGATAGAAATTTAAGAATCAGCAAGTGACTCTGATGAGGTTTCTCCATCAGCTGAACCAAGTACTAAAAAGAACAAGAGAGAAGAACCAATAAAGTGGAGAAAACATAACGATTTTCATACAAAAATGCTCGATCAAGAAGAGAATTTGAATGCAAAACTTTACAATCTCGAAGGAAAGTCAAATTTTGAAATGAGGAAGACGATTTTTTTTCTAATATGTTAGAGCATATAGTTCATCAAACAAATTTATATGCTACAAGAGATAACAATAAAAAATTTGCGGTATCAGAAAATGAAATTCGAAATATCATAATTTGCCAGAGCAGATGTATTGGTCAACTCAACCAGACTTAGGTGTCCGTTTAGTCTCTAATACGATGAGCAGAAATAGATATTTGGAAATAAAAAAATTCATCCACTTTGCTGACAATCAAAATCTCGTTCAAGGAGATAAAATGAGTAATGTTTCTCTTCTATACCAAAGGCTAAGTAAAAACCTGATTCAGTTTGGGGTATTTCACAAATTACTCAGCATGATGAATCAATGGTACCATATTTTGGTCGTCATAGTGCAAAAATGTTTCTAAAGTTAAAACCAATACGATTTGGTAATAAAATTTGTGGAAGTGATATATATCCATATTTTATAATCATATATCAAGGAAAAGATGCCTCTGAAGAAATCTTACCACTTGGAACCAGTGTTGTAAACAAAATGGTTGAAATTCCAATATTATAAAGAGGAATCCAACGTGATTAATCGTCAACGCGATTAATCGAGATTAATCGGATGGATTGATCTATCGTGCTGGTCAAGTAGATTAGATTAATCGTAAACAGCATGCTCGATTAATCTAGATTATTCTAATTAAGTTGATCTTATCTATGGCCACTATTCTTGAGTCGTATGTTTTACAAAGGAAACCTTAACACCGGACATAGAAGAAGAGTGTGATGATTAGGCATCTAACATAATTAGGAAGCGTCGGATGTCGCCTAATTCTATATATAAGGATTCTCGATTTTGTCACGCCAACTTCTAATCAGATTGAGAGACTGTTCAGTAAAACTGGTTATGCTCTATTTGATTACCAAAATCGTTTATAACCTCTCAACGTAGAGATCCAAATATTTCTTTACCCTAACAAGCACATGTGGAGTAAAATGACTTCAGGAAATAATCTCAAATAATAATAATAGTTGATATTTTCTATTTTGAATATCTTTCAATTGATATATTGTTTTTTGAATATTTTTAATCAGATGTAGATTAATCTATCGCCAAATTGTTTTCATACGATTAATCGCGATTAAAACCTAACGATCCCTGATTATAAACCATCAATTTTTCTTGAACAATTTTTTGTCAGAGCTATTGGGTTGTCGGAAAAGTTCCCGCGGTTTTTCTTTCATCTTGAAATCGTCCAGTGTACAGCGCATATTGATATTAGCCAGAGATAATGAATTTCACCAAAGAATATTTACGAGGCTTATTGTTATACGATTTTAAATCAGGCCTTTCTGCTGCAGAATCCTCCCGCAGAATCAAAAATGCATTTGGGGATGGCTTAATGTCAGAACGGTCAGCGCAGGAGTGGTTCAAAAGATTTCGGAGTGGGGATGAATCTGTGACGGATCATGAAAGATCAGGACGTCCCTCAACAGTAGATGATGACAAAATGGTGGCTGCCGTAAAGCAAAACCCTCATTTAACAACAAGAGAGCTGGCGGATGATCTTGGCGTACACCATAGCACCGTTGCAGACCATTTGAAAGCGCTGGGGTACAAGTCAAAACTTGACGTTTGGGTTCCTCACAAACTCACAGACAACCAGAAAGAACGTCGGTGTGAAGCTGCTATGTCACTACTATCGTTTAGACGTAGGGATGATTGGCTGGATACCATCGTGACTGGAGATGAGAAATGGTGTCTGTACATCAATATTAAGAGAAGGCGATCATGGCTAGCAGCTGGTGATGGTCCACAGCAGTGTGCTAAAGGGGAGATGCATCCAAAAAAAGTCATGCTATGCATTTGGTGGGATAGTGAAGGAGTTCTGTATTGGGAACTGTTGAATGCAGGGCAAACAATAAATGCCACAGCGTATTGTGATCAATTGGATCGGTTGGCAAATGCAATATTAATGAAACGGCCACAAAGAAAGACAATCCGGTTTTTGCATGATAATGCTCGACCTCATACGGCTCAGTTGACTCGGGAGAAACTGCTATCACTTCAATGGGAAGTTTTGCCTCATCCGCCATACAGTCCTGATATCGCTCCAACTGATTACCACCTGTTTCGATCCCTTTCAAATGCGATGAAAGGTCACCAGTTTGATAATGAATACGATTTAAAAGAATGGCTCGATGCGTTTTTCACTAACCAATCGGCTGATTTTTTCAAGAAAGGCATCCATGTCCTTCCAAAACGCTGGAAGAGTGTCATAGATAATGGTGGAAACTATTTTGATTAGATGAATTTCTTTGTTTTAAATAAATGTTCTATTTTAGAGTTTATTTATTTCGTCTTTTAAAAACCGCGGGAACTTTTCCGACAACCCAATATAAGAATGAAAGGTAAAAGCAACAGGAACTGTTCAAAACAACAGGACTGCAAATGCTAATAAGAAACTAATCGAATCGAAAGCTCTAAAACGGAAGGATAGAGGTACTTTTGATTATTTCTGCGACGGTAAAGTTTTTGTTGCAAAGTGGCATGATAACTCAGTGGTAACCATAGCCAGTAAGTGGGAAACGCATGAGCTTGTTCATAAAACAAAACGACGGGTGAAACGAGGGGAAAAAGTAGTGACACAACTCCATCTTATAAGCTCCTACAATAAAGGAATGGGTGGTATTGATCTTATGGATCGGCTTTTGGAATCTTATCGACCATGTATACGTGAAAAAAATGGTATTGGCCTCTTTTTATAAATATTATAAACTTATCTGTGGTTGCAGCATGGAGATTACACTGTNATTAATCGTAAACAGCATGCTCGATTAATCTAGATTATTCTAATTAAGTTGATCTTATCTATGGCCACTATTCTTGAGTCGTATGTTTTACAAAGGAAACCTTAACACCGGACATAGAAGAAGAGTGTGATGATTAGGCATCTAACATAATTAGGAAGCGTCGGATGTCGCCTAATTCTATATATAAGGATTCTCGATTTTGTCACGCCAACTTCTAATCAGATTGAGAGACTGTTCAGTAAAACTGGTTATGCTCTATTTGATTACCAAAATCGTTTATAACCTCTCAACGTAGAGATCCAAATATTTCTTTACCCTAACAAGCACATGTGGAGTAAAATGACTTCAGGAAATAATCTCAAATAATAATAATAGTTGATATTTTCTATTTTGAATATCTTTCAATTGATATATTGTTTTTTGAATATTTTTAATCAGATGTAGATTAATCTATCGCCAAATTGTTTTCATACGATTAATCGCGATTAAAACCTAACGATCCCTGATTATAAACCATCAATTTTTCTTGAACAATTTTTTGTCAGAGCTATTGGGTTGTCGGAAAAGTTCCCGCGGTTTTTCTTTCATCTTGAAATCGTCCAGTGTACAGCGCATATTGATATTAGCCAGAGATAATGAATTTCACCAAAGAATATTTACGAGGCTTATTGTTATACGATTTTAAATCAGGCCTTTCTGCTGCAGAATCCTCCCGCAGAATCAAAAATGCATTTGGGGATGGCTTAATGTCAGAACGGTCAGCGCAGGAGTGGTTCAAAAGATTTCGGAGTGGGGATGAATCTGTGACGGATCATGAAAGATCAGGACGTCCCTCAACAGTAGATGATGACAAAATGGTGGCTGCCGTAAAGCAAAACCCTCATTTAACAACAAGAGAGCTGGCGGATGATCTTGGCGTACACCATAGCACCGTTGCAGACCATTTGAAAGCGCTGGGGTACAAGTCAAAACTTGACGTTTGGGTTCCTCACAAACTCACAGACAACCAGAAAGAACGTCGGTGTGAAGCTGCTATGTCACTACTATCGTTTAGACGTAGGGATGATTGGCTGGATACCATCGTGACTGGAGATGAGAAATGGTGTCTGTACATCAATATTAAGAGAAGGCGATCATGGCTAGCAGCTGGTGATGGTCCACAGCAGTGTGCTAAAGGGGAGATGCATCCAAAAAAAGTCATGCTATGCATTTGGTGGGATAGTGAAGGAGTTCTGTATTGGGAACTGTTGAATGCAGGGCAAACAATAAATGCCACAGCGTATTGTGATCAATTGGATCGGTTGGCAAATGCAATATTAATGAAACGGCCACAAAGAAAGACAATCCGGTTTTTGCATGATAATGCTCGACCTCATACGGCTCAGTTGACTCGGGAGAAACTGCTATCACTTCAATGGGAAGTTTTGCCTCATCCGCCATACAGTCCTGATATCGCTCCAACTGATTACCACCTGTTTCGATCCCTTTCAAATGCGATGAAAGGTCACCAGTTTGATAATGAATACGATTTAAAAGAATGGCTCGATGCGTTTTTCACTAACCAATCGGCTGATTTTTTCAAGAAAGGCATCCATGTCCTTCCAAAACGCTGGAAGAGTGTCATAGATAATGGTGGAAACTATTTTGATTAGATGAATTTCTTTGTTTTAAATAAATGTTCTATTTTAGAGTTTATTTATTTCGTCTTTTAAAAACCGCGGGAACTTTTCCGACAACCCAATAAAAGAATGAAAGGTAAAAGCAACAGGAACTGTTCAAAACAACAGGACTGCAAATGCTAATAAGAAACTAATCGAATCGAAAGCTCTAAAACGGAAGGATAGAGGTACTTTTGATTATTTCTGCGACGGTAAAGTTTTTGTTGCAAAGTGGCATGATAACTCAGTGGTAACCATAGCCAGTAAGTGGGAAACGCATGAGCTTGTTCATAAAACAAAACGACGGGTGAAACGAGGGGAAAAAGTAGTGACACAACTCCATCTTATAAGCTCCTACAATAAAGGAATGGGTGGTATTGATCTTATGGATCGGCTTTTGGAATCTTATCGACCATGTATACGTGAAAAAAATGGTATTGGCCTCTTTTTATAAATATTATAAACTTATCTGTGGTTGCAGCATGGAGATTACACTGTTAAGTACAAAAAACTGACTCTTCCAGATTTCAGAAGAGAGATAACTATGTCTACTAATAGCAGAAAACATGAAAAAAGAAACTTTTTATGGAACTCTACCTATGGATGTTCGTTTTGACGGTACAAACCATCTTTTAGGATCAACATTACAAGGAAGATGCAAAATTTGCTAGAAAAATACCAAATCTAAGTGCACGAAATGCAATGTCAGACTACATGCAGAAAGAGGGAAGAAATGTTTTGAAGACTACCACAAGCCATGAATCGAATTATATTTATAATGTTTACTTGTAATATACCTATTGTTGCTTTTAGTGTGGACTCCTTAATAAAAACAGTCACAATGTTATCGAATGATGTCAATGTTTTCATTGTAATAGACATGCTAAATTATGTTCGATTTTTAAAAAATAAATAGTATAGTTTATGTCTTTTCTGGGAAACCTCCAATGTTCTACAAATGGTAATTTAAAAACTATTAATAGTATCGACTTAATTTTTTTTACATCATGCTTATGATAGTACTATTAAGATTATGTAATATAATCAAGATCGGACAACGGGAACTATGGTCGGCATAAAAAACGTTAATTGGCCATGTTAGTGCATTCAGACGAAATAATATATTATCCCCGCAATATCGAGTACAATTCCATGCAGCTTCAATATTATTTAGAAATAAATATGGCCGAGAATCAGTTTTTTCTTGATAATTACTTAAAAGTAAATACACGATCACAAATTTATTTGCAGCAGTATATTCTATCCTAGTTTTCATCGAGCAGTCTCAAATATTTGGAATGATTTAGAAAATCAGATTAGAGTGAAAAAAAATTACAAACAGTTTAGAAAAAAAATTTAACTTTTACAGAAACAAAAAACAATCGGAGACAAACATTTACTGATTTTTGCATTTATTTTGTAGATTAATTGTAAATTTTGAGCAAATATATTTCTTTGACTCTTATTGAATTTGATTGGAAAAACAAATTGAGAACCAACTTGTCTTTAGCAACGCATAACCAACAGCGACCTTTTTAAAGTCTCTCAACAACTAAAGTGAAAGAAAATAATTAGAATTTGCAAGTGCATAACATCTAAAATCTTCTACAAATCGTAATGTCAATTATACAAAGCAATGTCAACGCATTGTTAGTTTCAATAACAATATTTCTGCAATGAGTTGACACACTAAATGGCAACAATCAATCCTATATTGTTTGGCGTCACTGTTGTTTCTTTTAAAAGTTTTGTATTGAAATTTAAACAGTTTCCTCTGATGATTTTGCTTTGTAAACAAAACAAATTGAATGCTATTTGCAAGGCTTAATTAGTTTGTTACAATCTTTAGGATGATTTATGGATTTCTACACATCAGTTTGTCCCGCAAATTCAACATTTATTCAAATAACAATCATAATTATTGTTTCAATTATAATAATGTTACGATCAGTGATATAATTGGATTTTCATTAAAAATAGTTCTGAAGCAAAAGGAATTATACACGAAAATACGGTTTACTGTAATTATTATACAGGATAAATCACTTAGGTAATGAAGAGCTGTCGTAATGTTAGTTGAAAAGCAGATTTTAATTTTAATAAATTTAATCAATTATAATTGGGAAGATATGGGATGGGGTGCATTTTGTAGGCATGACCAGGGGCGTACGCAGGATTTTCTGACGGGGGGACATCATCGTCATTCGAAAATTTTCGAAAATATTAAGAAAATAGCCCCTAAAAATGCATTTCACGATCCTAGATTTTAAATTTTTTTGATTTATCCAGTCAAAATTAATTTTGGAATGTCCTCCCCCGTGCGTACACCACTGGGCCTGACACATAATACAAAGTCAGTAAAATAGACAATCGGTTAAAAATGTATACCTACATTTTTTATTGAAAGTATGATATATTATCTAGATACCTTTTTAAAAAACAATTGTACAATGAATGCTGACAATGTAATTTTTGATAATTCAAATTATATAAATAGCTTAATGTAGTTTTATACTTGAGAAGGACATGTTCCCGAGCCTTTTTAGTTGATATTAACTATAGGAAATTATGAACAGAACTGATGCGTTTACCTACCTGAAGAAAATACCAATTAAATACGCAGACTGACCCAGAAAGCAAACTGAAATTTTAATACAGTTTCCAGATAGATGATGAAAATATATACAGCCTCTGATTTACTACTTTTAGAAATTCTACAGAAAATATTTTAAACGAATTTTAAGAACACATTGCATTTTAATGATAATCCGATTTCCGTCTATCGAACTGTAACCAAATACATTAAGCAGTGTTGGAAAAAAATTGGATTTAAATTAAAAATAATAAAAAAATCTGATTATTTTATTTAAATTGGTTTTTTTATTTGAATCGGATTTTTTTGATATAAATTAGATTTTTTATCTAAATTTCAATTTTACCCACACAATCTTCCAAGCTATTTTTGAAGTACGATAATTTAATAAATTTTAAATAAAGTGAAGATAAAAAACTTGCAAAACAATAAATTCCGAGCTTGCTAATTCATCCCAATATTAGGGCACTACGTTTATCTCTTTTAGTGTACTTGATTTAAATCAATAACTGAGCTAGTAATGTGCTTTGATTTAAATCATGATTTAATTCCGATTTAAGTCAATTGTTTAAATCGAGTGATTCAAATCGACCAACACCGACATTCAGTTTCAAACAATTTAAACGACCATTACAGTAATTACTATATGTGGAAGAATATCTACTATCATGTAGTCATGACATTTTCTCGCCTTCCTATGCATTTAAATTTACAATATATAAAGGAATTCAATAATCGAAGCATCGAAAAAATAAAATTATTGCAATAAAATGAGGATTTATATTTTGAAAAATACGCATGATGTCAGATAATTTAATAGTTTCAAAACAAAAATGCACAATTAAAGTCTTAAAATTACCTGAAGAATCTTTAGATTGTTTAAACTTCGATATGCATTCACAGAAAGAAGCTTTCAGTTTATCTCTTCGATCTTGCAGAAACAGTATTTGCTCAATATAACTTGCAACTTTCAATTTCGATTCAGCATTAGAATCCTAGAGCAATACATTGATTAATTTATAAAGTAAGAAAACAAATACCTTGGAAATAGCAAAATCAAGCCGAACAATTAATGTGAACGTCATAAAGGCAATAAATAAACCTACAACTAGCATCAATGGTTCACATAGCATTCTGAATGTTTGGAATTCGTAGTAAATCTAAATAAAATATCATCATAACGGAGAAAATATCTAATTGCACATTTGCATAATTCAATATCCAATTTCGCGAATTATCTCATTGACTACAAGATACAAATTTAAACCATTATTGGTGAACTGCCTAGGAATTGCTAATTAAGTCATCCAAAATCTGAAAGCACCACAAGACAGAGGGGTATCTCGAACTCTGATTTTGTACACAGTAGGCTTTAAAGCATTAAGGATGTCATTCTAAATAAAATACAGTTAAGGTTCGTTGATGCTTTTATGAACTTTTGACCTCGTGATTAAATGAAAATCTTTTTGAACATTATGTTTGAGCAGGTTTTCAAATTTCATAATGCGCTTGGAGAAAGTTGCTTAATAATGTGGGAAACTTTACTATAAAAGACGTGCACAGTTTAAATTTAAGAGGTTTATGGCATAGGAAATTTGAACCGATTTTTGGAACATAATCGAAATTCTAACGCATTTTCAGACAAAATTTTTAAATATAATACGCCTATTTGTAAAATACAAACGACTAACTTCGAAATCCTGTATATGTGCTTCAACAAGATTTTCATTAAAGATAACAACAACGGGACGTCCAGAAAAGTCCAAAAACGTAAAGTGTAACTCATCTTTCAATCGCTTTGCTTCATAAGGAAGTTTCACGTTAATATTACTAAACAACTTTAGAAATAGTAATAATGAAAAGCAATACAAAATAACTTGCACAATTTAAGCAAGAAATACAATATAAAGCTGACATCTCACGATTAGTCAAAATGGATAGCGATTTGCATTCTTTTTTATATCTCTGAGAAAATTTAGTTATTCATTCTATAAGTGGTTTAGGCAAATACTGGTTAAGGAAAATCGAACAAGATTCGATAATTTTAATTTCGCAAAAAGGGGATTCCGTGGTTTATCTAATAGTTATTTACGTTAAAACCGAAGGAAAATCATAGCATAATCATTTAGATTTCATAAAAAAGGATCGTGTGCCGCGAGAATATATTGTGCTAAATTACAGTTAGTTCCATCTTTTAGAGAAATGAACTGAAAATGGCTTCTTATGCAGAAAAAGTAATCGTGAGACGCCTGCTTAATGCAAATCAATATTGAGATTAAACTAAACATATATATAAGATATATCTCGCAGTCAATAAAACAAATTATAACTTGCACGGCATTGATGATGTATTTGTATTAAGAGTTTATTGCTGTTANCTTGGAGAAAGTTGCTTAATAATGTGGGAAACTTTACTATAAAAGACGTGCACAGTTTAAATTTAAGAGGTTTATGGCATAGGAAATTTGAACCGATTTTTGGAACATAATCGAAATTCTAACGCATTTTCAGACAAAATTTTTAAATATAATACGCCTATTTGTAAAATACAAACGACTAACTTCGAAATCCTGTATATGTGCTTCAACAAGATTTTCATTAAAGATAACAACAACGGGACGTCCAGAAAAGTCCAAAAACGTAAAGTGTAACTCATCTTTCCTTTACTATAAAAGACGTGCACAGTTTAAATTTAAGAGGTTTATGGCATAGGAAATTTGAACCGATTTTTGGAACATAATCGAAATTCTAACGCATTTTCAGACAAAATTTTTAAATATAATACGCCTATTTGTAAAATACAAACGACTAACTTCGAAATCCTGTATATGTGCTTCAACAAGATTTTCATTAAAGATAACAACAACGGGACGTCCAGAAAAGTCCAAAAACGTAAAGTGTAACTCATCTTTCAATCGCTTTGCTTCATAAGGAAGTTTCACGTTAATATTACTAAACAACTTTAGAAATAGTAATAATGAAAAGCAATACAAAATAACTTGCACAATTTAAGCAAGAAATACAATATAAAGCTGACATCTCACGATTAGTCAAAATGGATAGCGATTTGCATTCTTTTTTATATCTCTGAGAAAATTTAGTTATTCATTCTATAAGTGGTTTAGGCAAATACTGGTTAAGGAAAATCGAACAAGATTCGATAATTTTAATTTCGCAAAAAGGGGATTCCGTGGTTTATCTAATAGTTATTTACGTTAAAACCGAAGGAAAATCATAGCATAATCATTTAGATTTCATAAAAAAGGATCGTGTGCCGCGAGAATATATTGTGCTAAATTACAGTTAGTTCCATCTTTTAGAGAAATGAACTGAAAATGGCTTCTTATGCAGAAAAAGTAATCGTGAGACGCCTGCTTAATGCAAATCAATATTGAGATTAAACTAAACATATATATAAGATATATCTCGCAGTCAATAAAACAAATTATAACTTGCACGGCATTGATGATGTATTTGTATTAAGAGTTTATTGCTGTTACGCATTTATAAAATTTAAAATCCGTGTCTATTGTGATTTGTCTATGAAACAGTTTCGTTCTTGATATCGTATGCAAAATGCTCAACTAACAGAGCAATTAGGAACGTAAAAATAATTATAGTCATGTATTTCTTTCATTTATAATAAATATATTATGAAGTACATTTAAGAATTTACCTGGCTCCTTCAGGGAGCACGACCTTTACCATTAAATTGTCAACTCGCATATCATCAAATACATGGTCAATTAAACGCATTTTTAGTACAAACTTATTTTCTAAAAGATGTATGAATATAAATATAAAAACAGAAGCCTACCTGAATTGAAAAGATACTGAAAACTAGGAAGGTTGTAACCAATAGTGTAAAATGTTTTCCAACCACCAAATAATGGAAATCTTGGGCTAAGTTCTAATTCAACAGAATCGACTCTATCGTATAAGTTGCTTGTTGAAATATTTCCAATTTCATCACGATAGTAAACATCTTTGGCACCAGCTGGCAATATAGTCTAAGGGAACAAAACAATTGTAGTATGTGATATTCCACTTACCTTGTAAGACTTCACAGAAGGTGAATTTTCATGAGATCGCTGATACATGTAATCAAAGCGAGAGAATGACCCTTTCAATTCCGCTCCACTATGTGTAACATGTATCTTTTCTTCTACAGCAATGTTTCCACCCCAATGTGAAACCTCTATCCACCGCAATAAATCAGTTATGGTAAGAAAGGGACTGTTATTTTCAAAATGGACACGTAATTCACTCTAAAAAAATCTACCTAGTCATAAGCATTTATTATACTAAAACAACCAAACAAAACTTACATGACTGAAAGGAGAAATTTTACTGTAAGGTCCAAAATGTATTTCGTCATCTGATATGTGACTTGGTGAAAGCTTAGAATACGATTCAACGTTGCTAGAGGATAATTTGACAAGAGTTAACTGATTTTCTGTATTATATAATGAGTAGAAATAATGATTAATAACCAAATATGTCAGTTGTCTTTCTTTTTGGGTAATTTTAGCCGGATGTGGAATAAGGAGCCCTGCAAATATCTGTTCAATGACAATAGTTTTTATAGAATTTGGCTGCAATGGAGCATCTAAAGCAACCTTAAAGATTTTATTCCTAAATTTAAAATTTTACAAAAAATATGCTTAATAAACAATACTTATTCTCTGTTGTTTGAGAAACTTGCAAAGAGTTTTCATCATCACCTATCTAAATATAACAATAAAATTATCAGTAAAAAGGAAAGTAACCTTGGCAGAAGTAAAAGAAAGATATTTCAATAGTTCTTTATCAACAATTAGATTGTAGGTAGAAATGGGTTTATTTCCAATATTTTGGAATTCAATTTTAGTAGAAACTTTCACTAATTGAGATTGAAGGTTAATATACCTATTCACATCCAGATTAGAAATTGTAGTGGGATCCATTGTAGCAATAGAAAAAAGAGCATAGCTAAGGACTAGCCTAGTAAAAATCATTATCTAAAACATTTCACACATGATAATTTGCTTAGAAATATGAATTGAAAAATGTCACAGCTATTACGTAGCAAGATATTAACATTCATTGAATTTTAAATTAGGCTAAAATTCTAGCACCGGACTATAAAAACAATTTTATAAAAAACGAGTCAAATTCTAAATTTCAGGATCTTGCAATACCTCCAGTAGATAAAATGTTAATACTACATGAAAATGAATTTTCAAGAAAGTAAATAACTATGGTATTAAATTAATCATTTCAAAACATTACCAGACTATTTATTAGAAGTTCAACCAACGTTTCAAAATACTAAAATTGGCTGATTTCGATTCCCGAAAAAATACGATTGTAGTCAAGAAGCAGCTATGAAATTTTCAAGGAAAACTTGCAATCCGAAAGAATATTTCTTAAGCTCCCCCTTAAATTATAAAAAATTATGATAACGAGTAAATATAAATTGTCTTCTTAAGCTCGCAAAATACGTTTTGAACGAATAGAGTAGTTCAGTTATCATTAGTTGAAATCCATTACTATCAATCATTAGAATGTAAGTCCATTAAACCCAAATACGCTTTTCCTAGGATTTACAAAACTAATTTAACATAACAACTAAATTTTTAAATGAGGAAATATTTGATAGAAAATAGAAACCAATTTAGCAAATACATGAAAACTGCGAAATAGAAAATTATGGGTTGCGGCAACAAATCACGGAAAGCATAATTAGATGAAAGTGTATATTAATTTAACAATTATGATATTAATAAATAAATAAATAGTTAACGAACAAAAATTGCGCTTGCAAGGAGTAACTAATTCCACCACATTCGACTAACTAAAGAAAATTCAGCATAGGTTCTAGAGAAGATAAGACTTTAAATTTCTGAATCACATAATAAAGACATCAACTTCTTTTTATCATTGAACTGATATATAATAATTAATTATTGATTTAATATTTTCGATAATTATCTTTTCGCTAATGTATCCGAGAACCAATTTATGTACACGTCATGTCTCTTTACAACACTACTAATGGTAGTTCGTCTTTTTATTAAATAGAATTTTCACAAAATTTATTTCTTAAAATGGAAATTCCAGTAGACTATTGAACATTATTCATTTTAGAAGGAGACAAGAAAATTTCATTCATATTTCTACTATAAATAAGAAAAAAAAACCGGCAAATACAATTATCTTCAATGATTCAAAAAATTAAGGGAGTGTCAATGCCAAGAGGTATTTCTAGTGATGAAGCAATTAGATCAACAAAGCTTCAAATAACTACTGAGAGTAGAATTGATCACTGTTCAATTAAACTTTAAAATAATGTAATTTCAAAACAGCATAAATTTGAAGAAATAAAAAGAAATCAATGATAGAATTGTAGCAGTTCATGCCAAAGTTGCATTGCTCATGGTGACAGATGCAAGTGAACCTTTATTAACTGATGTAAAGTATTAATAGAAAATGCAATCTCTTGGTTTTTTAGTTGCAAAATATATTAAAGTAATTAATAAAAATTTCTAGATTGCCATAGTGAATGTATTTTTAATATATTTCTTAACAGAAATAAGGTTTTCAAAGTTATTCAATTAGGGTTTTGTTAATAATTATTTATATAATTAAATTTTGTTAAGGAAAACCAATTGAAATTTACTAGCTTCTACCATAAATAAAGCAAAATTTATAATGACACATATTGCTCAGCTATTTAACAAATGCAAGAAAAGTAAACACATGCAGTGCATAGGCAAATTTTATATTGCAATAGCATAAAGTGGCAGCTGGTATTCATAAATATATTTGTGAACTGCAACATAAATGACTTAAGCACATCAGATGTGATTGATAATAACAAGCCTATTAACCTGGCTTATTTTGGAACTCATTTGTAATTGGTTAGATCCATTTATCAAATGGAAAGATAAACAGTTGTGCATAAGTAGTAGGTAATTGTTGTGGACATAATGGGATTCCTGCTAGTGTCTATAAAACTGCTTTTTGGATCTGTGATGCCTTGTGGTTTTCAGATGCAGTTAGATTTTCCTATTAAGCCATTTCATACATGTACTTGATGATTAACAAAATATCAATGAAATTGCTGGAAGGCAAGCACTAGATTAACAAATGTTTTACATCCAAAAATATGTAGTGTTGAGAGTGGAGATAGATATTTGAGTAAGCTTACTTTGGCTGAAGTATATATTAACATGTATTTACTTAAGGCAACATGTTGTGGCATAATTGCTGTAAATCCAATTTTCAACATTGGTATTTATAATTTTTCAATTTTCATAATTAGTCAAACTTAATTTTGCACAAGCAGTGTTATTTTATTTTGAATATTTCTGCCATAATTACACAGTCATTTCAGCCATTGCAGTTTTAGTTTACCATGTAGAACCTGTTTTCTATTTAGCAACAGTATGTGATTGTTTATTATTTCCCATTTTTGTTCTTATTGTGGCATTGGTATGAAATCAGGAAGCAGTCCTATTTCCCTATATCATCTAAAGTGTTCATTTTTATGGATTTACCAAATTACTGTTTTATATCTAACTCCTCCTGCTAATGTACCCTTCCTAGTAAAAGTAAAAGTATACAGGAAATCTTGAAAGGGAAAGAGTGGGCACACTTGGCTGACCCTAACTGATAACCTGGTGAAAGAGTAATATAAGACCAGAGACATTTCAAAGAGAAGGAAAAGAGAAACCCTAATACTCTTGGGTGCAGTGAGTGAGTCCTGTGTGCTAATTAAAAACCTACACTCTATGTGTTTCTCATCTTGTGCAACTTAGATGATAGCAATAATAACAAATTTTAAAAACAAATGAAATTCATAACAACAAATCCTCTAACTATATACCTAGCCTAAGTTAAGGAATTGCTAGTCAAGTTGTGCCTCATCTAGGTGCATTTAATTGCACAGAAGACTTTTACAAAAGCATAATTTAATAAAAGCAATGTCAATAGATAGCAGAAATGAGTTTACTGAAACCAAAATAAAGTTAACTGCAACAAAATGGAAAGATCACATTAATGTGTTATCAGTATGAAATCAGTGAGCAATCCTACTAATCCAACTATTGAAGGTTTTGAAACAAAGCATGGATTTTTCATTTTAATAAAATATAAATGCAACATAATAAAATAAAAACAAATTTACTGAGAATAACTGCTGACCACATAAATGAATAAATCACACATATTTATTTGTACAAACCTGATAAATGAATCAAACAATAGTACACTGTTGCTAACATATGTAACCAGAACAGGTTCTGTACAATAACCTTCTAAACAAATATATTGCATAATTATTAATGGAAATAATTAAGCTAAATTTGCAAAGTTCACAAGAACTTAATTCATCTAATTATAAATTGATCATTGTAATTTACAGAGTTCTTACTACCTATGTTGAAATTATAATAGATGAATGATGCAGTTATGCCACATTATAAATATATCTGCTTATATTTATTATTTTTTTGTTAAAAGTAAACTTTGCTTACACTCTATTTTGACTTATTTTCATTAAATCAATATTTTTCTATACTTGTCACAACTTTGTTGAAGGGTGCCTAGCAGTGGTAATGCACAGCCAGTCCATCCTTTAACACAAGGGGTAGGTGTACAAATAATGGTTTGCTTTTATGAGTAGTAATTTAACATCCTCTACCAGGCATTATTACAGTTTATCCTTTATTGCTGTATAACATCAGTCATATCTTTGTGAGTAGGGATGTACTTAACTAGATACTGTTTAGCTTTTGTTTACTTCTGTTAACATAGCGTAACTAGATTTAACTATTCACTATTTAGGTGATGAAGCCATACAGAAATCTCTTCAATGATTAATAATGGGCATCTGTACAAAGCTGATCTCCACATCCAGTTTCACCAATCCTTTGATGATCCATTTGGTTGAGTTCCACCTCTCAGCTCATTGATACAACTTATGTGTACCTTATCCTAGCTTAGTGTATTCTCAAGACAAGACACAATTTGACTTAGACTCTATTTTGTAAAAGTGTTTTGTGTATTTGCAACCAGACTTGTTACTAGCTGTTTAATTAACATTACATGTAGCCATTACCAAAATATATTGGCTTTAATAAATAGTTTAATATTGAGCAGCTTCCTAACCTACATTTATAAATTAGTACATGTTCAGTCACATTATTATTCATTTTATAGTCACTAATTTGGATCTGAAATAGTAATCATATATTACCTAGGTTTTGGCCTTTCAACTGTTTTTCAAATTCATTTATCTTAATACATGTACTAAGTGATCACTAGTCAGCTAAACAAGAGAAAACCCCTATACCTAACCTAAGTGCACTTTTGTAGTCTGGCACAAAGACCCTAGAATTGATCTCAATGATGGATCCAGACCACTACTAAACACCACTCATTTAGCTTGACATCATATTAAATAATCAAACTGTAATAGCAAAACAAAATAAGAATTCCAAATAAAATTCTTTATCAATTGCTTACAATGTTTTGTTTCTATTTATAGCAAATCTAGAAAAGTACCTGTTGATTTCAAATTTAAACTGTCATCTGCCAAAATGATGGCTAAAAATAATGGAAGTGATTTTGCCCCCTTGTTTTGCCAAAAAGTATTATTATCAACTGATACTAATCTCTTATTTCTGACACATATTGTTTCTTGTTTACATAATACAAATTAATCTAATTGATCTAATACAATATTTCTAATCATCATCTTTTTGATCTTATTCTCATCTTGGTTTGATGTTTGCATCTTAGATTTATTTGGATGATGCTACAAGCCCTCCTCAGCTTGCATTATTTTTGCACAGCTAGTTCTCCATGTACTAACATGTCTGCCTTCCAAATTATTGATTCCACTTCTTGATGTTACCCTTTGGTGTTTTCAAATTCAACATGCTTCACCATTTTCAGGACTGCCTCTCTCTCTCAGTTGTCACAGTGTTGGCGTATTTTAAAAATTTTGCCTCTCAGATATTCTGAGTGATTGGCGTGATTTCTCTTAGTTCATTGATCTTTTGTGAGAATATATCATAATATTTCTAGTAAAGTTGTATATCTTTTATTCCTATCATCAGTGTCATCTGTGCATCAGCCCTGCTTGTGTGGGCTAGATCTTCTCTTATCTGATTATCTGGGTAAAAGAATGTGAACACTTTTAGTAAACTTTGAGTATTTGCCACGTCTTATAAAAGAAGCTGATATTATCCATTACTTCTTGTTCACTTATGTCATTGGGATTGTTTTTGTTGATTCTCATCATCTTTACAATTTCCACTCTTTTCATCACATCATAGTAACAGTATTTTCTTTCCCATATATCTTTCAATACAATATCATTAACCCCAGAGAATAGCATTATTGCTTTTAGAGTGTTGCTTTCTATTTCTTTTCTGAGATCTTGTAGTTGTGAGTTAATGGGTTTCCCCTGTGTGTACAACTGGTATGGCATTATTGTTCCTACAATGTACACCCTTTCTCTATTATCGTTTTTTAGCATTATCTCTTTTGATTTCTTGTAGTTGTCATGTTCTACTATAGCTTTAGCCTTCTTTTCTGTGTTTACATATGATTTGTGCTCATGTAAGAAGGTTTTTGCAACTCTAACTTCTTTCAGCAGTCTCCAGCTTGGGAGGACCATTGGTATTGCTATTGTTTCCAGTGGCATGCAGATTAGGATTTTCATTTCATTCATCTCTCAATGTCTGGATATGGGCCTTCTGTAGTCTGGGCTGTTGCTAGACCTATCATAGTGGGGTAGTTCCTTTTTGCCTCTGAAATAGTGTTCCAGAATGCTTGCATGAGTCCTCTTCTGCTTAATTTTAATCGTATTTCTTCTTTGATGTCTATTCTTGCTTTTATGCATTTAACATCTACTGCCAGTTGGTTGTATGGTTTTAGCAATTCCTCCAACTCTGTTCTCATGAATGCTTCTGTGAACATTAACTTCATCATTGCTACTCTTTGTTGCTCTTTGATGTTTTGAAAGTTTCTTTCTTTTATTTCTTTTTTTCCCAAGTTACTATTATTTCAACTAAGAATCATTCATCATTGGTGTCTATCCACTCAATTGTTCTCACTGGGCTCAGTTCTCCCCTCTTCTTGATGTTTATTCTATCTATTGTTTGTTGTGTTTTCAGTGACAATAATAACTGTGAGGATGTTAGCAACTCCTCTTCTTCCATCATCTCCCTTTGTGTTTTCATAACCATTTCACAAACTTCCACTGGTTCAGTTATTCCACCTTTTTTCATCATTTCCACACTCCCTATTATTTTTGTAAATGTGCATCATGGACTATTTCATTCATATTGCTCCATTTCCTTTTCAAGGAATTTGTTGCTGTCCTTTGGGGCAGCACTATCTCTCTCTTGTGCTATCATCTCCAATTTCCACTGTAAATTCATTGTCAAATCCCTCTTCATGTAGGCTACCTAAATCATACATATCATATATAATTTTGTTGCAGTTGATCTGGCATATTTTGAATTTGGCATTCTCATCTATCTTTGTCTCTTCAATATCTGCCATTGCTCTCTTCAGGTTTTGAAAATGTAACAGTCTATTATTATCTAGCATGTATTCATTGTTTGGTAGTGCCTGTGTTATTGTATAGGGGTTGGACCATACCATTTTTAGTTTCTGGACTTGGTTTGTGTCTGTGAGTTTAATTGGTGTGAACACATATACTTTGTCTCCTACTTTGTGTGCATGCCCATAAATTTTTTTATTATAATTGCACTGCTGTCTCACCACTGACTTCTTTATATTGTGACACATTGTTTTGTGAATCCCCATAATCTGCTTCTTCAGTTGGTTTACATATTCATTATCCAATTTTTTGCTGTAATTGGTGTATTGCATTGGCAGTGGGGTCATTGCTTCACTTCTGAACATTGCCTTGAAAGGTGAGCCTCCCATTGTTGCATGTACTGACATGTTATAATAATATTCGACCATCTTGATGACTTCTCTACATCTATTTCCCTAACCTTGACATTGCCACCCTAATTAATTTGATCAGTGTTCAATTGAATCACTCCACTGCTCCATTGGCCTGTGGGTAGTAAGCTGTTGTTTGTTCACTTGCAATTTCTAGAGAGCTTTGCCATTTCTTGGAAGAGTCCACTCTCAAATTGGGGCCCCGTATCCCTTATTATTGTTTCCATCAGCCCAAGTCATAGAATCCATTCCTTCAATACTAGTTCTGCTGTGGTTTCTCCTGTTGTATTCTTTGTTGGGATCATTCTTGCATATTTTGTAAAATTGTCCACCATTACCAGTAGATATTGATAGCCTTCTTTGTCCTTCAACAGAATTTCCAGATCTATGTGGACTATCTTGTTTGGTTGGGTTGTGATGATTTTCTCCAGTGGTGCCCTTTGCATTGGAAAATGTTGTTTATTGTGTAAAAGACATGTTGTAGACTTATTGATAATGTCTTCAGTAACTTTCCTCACAGCTGTTGTTACGAAACTTGCGTTGAAGGTTGTTTCCATCTGTGTAATTCCCAGGTGGCCCTTCTCATGTATTTTCCTTATCAATTCTCTTTTGAAATAGTCTGGTATCCTGTTGTTGCTGGCATTGACACATAGTAGTCCGTTTTTGTTCATTTTCTACTTATAACATTCATAGTATCCTGCATTAATTTTGATAGTGTTGTCCAGGGTTCTCTTATCTTTTTTATGATTTCACTGAGGATTATATCATCTCTCTGTTTGTCCACTATTTCTTGTTCAGATATCTCCTCCCTCATCAGTATCAGTAGCATGGCTTGACCTTTTTTGTCCATGTTTATTTCTGGCAATCCCTCACATTTGGTATGTGGCAAAAATTGGAACTGTTTTTTCTCTCCATTTATTTTTACTGCATCTCTCTGATATTCTGGTAGCACCATCCAGAAGTCTGCATTGTTATGCAGGGTGCCTTTCCTGTGCTCAATTGTGAATGTTAATTTGTTCAAGTATTCAATCAATCATGACACTATTCTGGACTTGTCTTCAGAAAACTTCTTCAACCATGCAAGTCTGCTGTTGTCCATGTGTACCTTAAATTCTCTGCTGATAAGGGAATGTCGAAATTTTTTGATACTCTTGATCAGTACCAGCATCTCCACTTTGGTAGATCTGTAATTTTCCTCACTTGCTCTCAACTTACAACTAAAAAATTGAATGGGGACCTCTTTCCTGTTTTTTATTTGTCACAGCATGGCTCCAATCCTCTTTCCTGTTTTTTATTTGTCACAGCATGGCTCCAATTGCCACTTTCCTTGTGTCACAATCTAGTATAAACTGTTCATTATAGTCTGGTGTGTTGAGGGATGGTAATTTCACCAATTCTTCTTTGATGTTATCTAGCTCCTCCTGTTCCTGCCATGTCCATACAAAAAGTACTGATTTTCTCATTAGTCAGGTCATCTTTGCTGTCTTACCAGCTATGTTTAGAATAATGTAGAATCGGTGGCTGGTAGGGAAACTTAGCTAGAAACTTAGTTGACTCCACGAAAGGTTTGAATAGCGTTTACAGAACAGCCACGATTCCAAGAAACAGGTTAACAGAGAACTTATAACATATAGATCTAACATTGGTAATTCATCCAAGTAACAGAACTACTTTTAGGTAAGAACCAGGATGACCAATTCCTATGGCTTCCAGCCAAAGCAGAACATCCAGAAGTAAAGTGCTTAACCTATTGACTGGTGCTACCCTATCTGTCTCACTTGTTTAATTTCTATCTCACTTCAAAAACTTAATTCTCATTTTCATTGTTATCTCTCAGCTAACTATTAAATAATCTGTAATTGCCAGATATTCGTGCTAGCCAACAGCATGGTATCATCACAGTGTAAGGTTTTATGAGTGCATGTACGTGTTGAAATACGAACGAGAGATTTATTATTTCCTTATACNGAAGCGGAACATCCAGAAGTAAAGTGCTTAACCTATTGACTGGTGCTACCCTATCTGTCTCACTTGTTTAATTTCTATCTCACTTCAAAAACTTAATTCTCATTTTCATTGTTATCTCTCAGCTAACTATTAAATAATCTGTAATTGCCAGATATTCGTGCTAGCCAACAGCATGGTATCATCACAGTGTAAGGTTTTATGAGTGCATGTATGTGTTGAAATACGAACGAGAGATTTATTATTTCCTTATACGTAACCATATACATAACTTACTGAACCACAATTCGGACTGGAAAGATCGAAAGATCCCCAGAAGCAACTTGTCGCCCCGTGCTAGTGAAAGCACTCCCGAATTGTCGCCGATCTTAAGCAATAGATTTCATTTAAAGTAATAAATAAATAAAAGATACAACGGTAAAAGCGGTAGTTAAGAGTAGACAAAGTCTATTGAACATTCGCTACAGT
This sequence comes from Hofstenia miamia, assembly GCA_900660155.1. NCBI lineage: Eukaryota > Metazoa > Xenacoelomorpha > Acoela > Hofsteniidae > Hofstenia > Hofstenia miamia. The sequence goes on along the minus strand of CABFPE010001171.1, from coordinate 18,601 downwards.
GATCTCAGTATTTATACAAAAAGATTCAGTTTTACCTGCCTTTGTTTACAATAATTGATATTCAACATAGTTTAACATGCTTGTAATAATTTTCCCTCGTAAATTAAATTTGAGCAAAACAAAAGCACCGACGAGGGGACACAAACTAGTAGCACAAAACTAATCTCGAAAATAACTAGAAACGTCATAGTGACGTCAAAATACAGTGGAATTAAATTGAAATCAAAAGATATAAAAAGCACAGAATTCCCTGAGTGACTCTACAATAAAAGTGCCATAATAGTTGAAGAATCCCATTATCCATTGTATATATTTCTTGTTGTCATGTTTTTCTATTTTATGAATCATTTCTCTGGTGTTGTCCTTCATGCATATCCTACTATCCTACCTTTCTCTATTGTTCTCCCCAAAAATACTATCTTTTCTTTGAGAATGTCACATTTGTTCCTGTTAATGCAGAGTCCTGCATTCTCCAGTATTGTTAGTGTTCTCTCCAATTTCTCCAGATTTTCTTGGATTGTGCCACTAGTCATCAACTCCTTCATTCATTCTATGTGTCTTGCTTTTTAACACTTTCATGATATATCTCTAGAAGGTTGCTGGTGCATTACATAGTCTGAATGCCATATATATCTACTTGTACAGCCCATAAGGAGTTATGAATGCTTTCTTCTTGATATCATCTTCTTCAATTTTTATCTGCCAGTAGGTGTGTAATCTGTAATGGTCAACTGGTGCTCAGCTCACCATCAAGTGAGTCCATGCTGATTGTTTCAACTGAGTCGCCCACAAATGGGCTCACAGTTGATGCTCTCAGCAATTGACCAGCTGTGGGTTCCATCAATTTGTCAGCCTCAAATTGCTTTCATATATGAATGGTTCTTTGCCCACTTTCACCTTCCCCCTGGATCTCCAATAGTCTCATAGCCCTTGAATCAGCAAGGTGGATTGGAGGGAAAGTTGAGCTGCTTGTCACCAGTTCTCTGCATGCCCTTGAGTTGGTGGTGCAGATCTCTGGGATGTTCACTGGTTCTCTGCTTGCCCTCAAATCAGTGGTGCAGATCTCCAGTGGGAGAGGCATTGTGTTGTTTGTTTGACCTGCCCTTGAGTTGGCCTTGGGGACTACTCAGATGCCTTCTCACTCTGTGCCTCTGATTAGTTGTGGGTTGGTTCTTGTCCCTTCTGTCTTCTGTTGGACATCTGGTTCAAGACTGTCTTCATATTCTTCTCTGTGGGTTTGACATTGTCATCTCCTCAGTTCTTCAGGTTTGGCGCACTCTCTTCCTCAATGGCTGTTGCATCTTGTTTGATTTTCCTAAATTCAGACAATAAGTTTACATCCCATATTTCAGGGTCATATATATATTTATCTCTTGCTGTGCATCTTGGCAGCACTCTTCTCTGTATGTCCTCATTACCAATGTTTGCTTTGAACTCTTTGTCAAAGCCTTCCTCCAGCAAACTATCTAAGTCATTCATATCATATATAACCTCATTATCATTAATACGACTTATTTTAAACTCAGCATTTTCATTTAATATGAATTCTTTGATATCTGCCATTGCCTGTTTCAAGTTTTGAAAGTGCAGTAATCTGTTGTTGTTTAACATGTACTCGTTATTTTGGTAATACTTGTGTTAGTTTATATGGACCTGACCATACTGTTTTTAATTTTCAGACCTGGTTTGTATCAGTTAATTTCATGGGTGTAAATGAGTAAACTGTGTTGCCTAGTTTGTGCATGTGACTAAATTTTTTTGTTGTAGTTATGCTGTTGTATCACGTGTGATTTTTTTGTTATGACACATTGTCTTATGTATCACCATTATCTGATTCCTCAATTGATAAACATATTGGTTGTCTAAGTACTGCATTGATAATGGCATCGCCACCTCCCTTCCAAACATGGCTTTGAATGGTGTTATCCAGGTTGTCAAATGTATGGACGTATTATAGAAATACTTGATCATTTCAATTACCTCCCTCCATTTACGTCCTCCTACCCTTGACGTTGTGACTCTAATCAATTTTATCAGGGTTCTATTCAGTCTCTCCCCCTCCCTGTTTGCTTGTGGGTGATATGCTGTTGATCTTTCACTTATGACTTCCATTTCTTGGAACAAGTTGCTCTTGAATTGTGGCCCCTTATCTGTGATTATCATCTCCATTGGCCCAAACTTCAGGATCCATTCTTTCATTACTATGTTGGCAGTTGTTTCAGCCATTGTGTTCCTCATTGGGACTAGCTTTGCATATTTGGTGAAATTGTCCACCATCACTAAGAGGTACTGATACCCCTCCTCATCTTTTGACAACATTTCCAAATCTATATGTATGATCTTGTTTGGTTTTGTAGCTATGATCTTTTCTAGCAGTGCCCTCTGTGTCAGAAAATGTTGTTTATTGTGGAGGAGACATTTTGTACATTTGTTGATGATTTCTTCAGTGAGCTTTGGTATTGCTGTTGTGAAAAATCTTGCATTGAACGTGCTCTCCATCTGTGTGATGCCCAAAAGGCCCTTCTTGTGGATTTTCCTTACTAGTTTACATTTAAAGTATTCTGGTATTGCAATTCTATTGGTTTGTCCTTCTACAATCTCTACCTCTTGTAGTAACTTGCAGTTAGCTTTGATAGTTTCACACTTGGTTCTTGTAATTTTCTTATGATTTTGCTTAGTATCACATCATCCTTCTGTTTTTCTATAATTTCAGACTCTGATATTTCCTCTTTAATCACAATAGGTAGCACTGCTTGTCCCTTCTTATCAATGTTCATCTCCAGCACTCCCTCATACTCTGTGTGTGGTAGAAATTGGAATTGCTTTTTCTCTCCATCTTCCTTGGTTGCATCTCTCTGATACTCAGGAAGCATGGTCCAAAAGTCAGCATTCATGTGCAGTGTCCCTCTTCAGTGTTCAATTGTGAAGGTGAATTCATTTAGGCATTCAATCCATCTTGAGACTATTCTTGATTTATCACCTGAAAACTTCTTGAGCCATGCCAATCCACTGTTATCAGTGTGAACTCTAAATTGCCATCCTATTAGGAAGTGTCTAAACTTTTTTATGCTCTCAATCAGTACCAGCATCTCCAATTTTGTTGACCCATAGTTCTTTTTGCTTGGTTTCAACTTGCGACTAAAGAATTGTATGGGTACTTCCTTGCCATCTTTTATTTGTTCCAGAGTTGCTCCAATTACTACCTTGCTGGCATCACAGTCCAGTATAAATGTTTTGTTGCAATTAGGCGTATTCAGTGATGGCAATTTTGCTAGTTTCTCTTTTATTTTGTCTAGCTCCTCCTGCGCCTGCCATCTCCATATAAATGGTACTGACTTTCTCATCAGCTGCATCATCTTGGCAGTCTTCCCTGCAATGTTGGGGATAAATCTGCCGTAATCTATTGAAGAAGCCCATTATCCTCTGGATGTCCTTCTTATTGTTTGGTTTCTCTATTCTCCTGATCATATCTCTTGCATTGTCCTTCATGCATATTCACCCTTTTTCAATGACTCGTCCTAAGAATATGATTTTTTCCTTTAAGATGTCACACTTGTTTCTGTTGATTCTCAGGCCGGCTTTTTGGAGGATTGATAATGTTTGTTCCAGTTTCTGCAGGTGTTCTTTGATTGTGTGGATCATCACAATGATGTCATTGATATATGCATTCACTCCGTCCTCCATCTTATGTTTTTTTTTCTTCAACACTTTTGTTATGTATCTTTGAAATGTATATCCATTCATATAGACTGTAGGGAGTTATGAATGCCGTTTTTTCTATGTCTTCCTCTTCCATTCTCACCTGCCAATATGCTTTGCATAAGTTTATTGAAGTGAATTACTTATGCTTGCTCACTTCATATAGGATGTCCTCTATCCTTGGCAGTGGGTATGAATCTTTTTTTGTTACTTCATTCAACTTCCAGAAGTATGCATAGCCTGTGTTTGTCTCCTTGTTTCATGAATACTGTAGGGGTGGTGTATGGGCTTTCACTAGGTCGTATTATTTTATTATCAATCAATTCATTGAGTATCCTGTTGTATTCATCCTTCATCTGCTCTGGCACTCGCCTTACTGGCAGTTTTATTGGTTTGTTTGTTGTTGTAATGATCTTGTGTGTTTCACCAATTGCTTGTCCCACACTTATTTCTCAGTAGTTGAATATTCCTTTGTGTTTCTCTAGCACCACTCAAATTTGTTGTAATTGTGCTGTACTCAGGTGTTGGTATTCCTCTTCAACCAATTGAGGTATTTTATACTGATCTTCTTCTTCAGCATTTGTTCCTCTGCCCTCAAGTCGGCTGTGGGGAGTACTCACTACATTGATGGTTTTTGTCCACTCACCCTCAAGTCAGCAGTGTGGAGTACCTCCTGTTTTCATTTGTAAGTCCTTGAGTCAACCATACAAACTACTCTGTTCATCAATGTCTTTGATTGTTCTCCAAATAGCTTTGATACTAGATCTGACATACTGTCAAAATATTTGTATGTTTGTCTTCTTTACATTGATGTTCCGATTCATTGTGTTAAGTATCAGGACTTTTCCTCTGCCATTTTTTATCTCACATATGCTTGACAGCATCAACACTCTCTTTGAATTAATCCCTTTGTTGTTGTAAATCATTATATCTGCTGTTGTCATATCTTCTGTTCTCACTCCATGCATGCTCCATTGATATGGTTGCAATTTTATATCTTCCTCCAATTCAAGGACTATCTTTGACAGTTTTCCTTCTTGTTCTTTGATTTCTATTTCCTCTTCCTGTACTTTGATCATTCTGTCTGCGTAATTTATTACACATCCATTTTTTGTAGGGAAATCATCACCTAGTATTACCTCATAAGGCAGTAAATTGTTGTGAGTATCTATTACCACTAGTATTTGTTAAAATCCCATTTATCATTATCATTATCATATTAATGTTATCCAAATTCATCATAATCATTATCAGTGCTTGGTTTTTTTGAGTCTACACTCTGACTAGTTTTCTGATTCTTCCTCTGTTTGGGGATCCTCTACCAATTCTAATTCAGATTTGATTATGTCCTCATCATTGTAATATGCTTCTTCCTCTCTGATCATATTGATTTGTTTTCTGCACTCATCCTTCCTGTGCCCCTTTTGTCCACAAGCATAGCATTTTATGTCTCTTTCTCTTACCTTTTTGGATTTCCCATCATTGTTTTTTATGTTGATGAATTTTTCTGCTTTCTTCTCTTTGTATGCCTTGGTGTTCCCTGTCTGTGTTTTGTAGTTATTTCTCCATTCTGTTGGCTTCTCCTTATTCCATATTGCCTTTTCATAGATGTGAGCATTGTTCTCTATTGTTGCCTGTATGTCTACAGCTTTCCTGACCATTTTCTCCAGTTTGTCATCTACATCACACTTGATTTCAAATGGCGTATGGATGTTCTCTGGCATGCCTTTGCAGATGTGAGAGAAAAGGTCATACTTGGAATATGTGCTTTCCCTTGAACTGAGTGTCAATAATTGTTCTATCTGTTGGATATAATTTCAGATATCATCTGTCTTCCGCATTTTTGTAGAATTTAGTATAATTTGATATTGGTTTTTAAAGCTTTCATTTTTGTAATAGTCTACAAAGTCTCTGATTAATAGTTTGTAATTTTGTTTTGTGTCTGCATCAAGGAGTAGGTAATGTTGAGAGGCTGCCC
>CABFPE010001170.1:80307-91834 GCA_900660155.1 Hofstenia miamia | reverse complement strand
AAGTGACTTAATGTATGTTTCTCTATTCACTTCATGAGGACCCACGTTTTCTTCACCATTATCAGAGGTAGATTTAGCTAATACTGAATCATAAACATCTGTTAACTCATGGATTTGCGTTTCGTAGTATTGATTATGGCAGTTGTCAGCGAGTACCCAGTCTGGGTTGAATGTGCTCGTTTGGTTTTCCTAGAAATTGCTGGATCTGTTAGTATTTCATACTCCCAAAATTTCCTCACTGATGTGTAGCATTAAAGCAATATAGTTGGTGTTGTGGAAAGTAAACAGCTATCATTTTTTATTTGCGAAAACATGATCGTGTATGAAAAGTATTTTCAAAAGATTTTTTAAACAAAACTAAATAATTTACCTGCTAAAATGTTGCAATTATTTTGACAGGATATTTATATCCTGTCTTATGGTTTAGTTTTAATAACGATATTGCCATTTTTAAGGCCATAGTAATCGTCTTTGGACAAAGACAACAAAGAAGCAGGTATGCAATTAAATCGAGATTGGAAATCAAAAAATATTAAGGCTTGCAGGATTGAGTGTTCCAATTCAGCATTCTTCGTTTATAACTTTGTACCATAAATTATTTATCTCTAAATTCAATAAGACAGATTTGTAAACTTGTTATATTGAACATTTTCTCTTTTTAGGTTTGTTAGCAACATTTTTACTTATTTTTTAATTGATCATCATCTGACCAGTTGCCGATCATTTCTTCTAAAACATGTATAAACTGGTAATAATAAATATTTGCATGTACAAAATGGGAAATAAAATATTGTCGAAAATATTTTTTAATAATTTTGTGAAATAGCGTTTATATTATGTATATAGTATTGCTATTTATGTACAAGAAGCATCACTGCGTTTGTACAAATTTGCAAAAAAAATTTATACACGGTAAAACGGCATTCGATTCCCATTATGTACGCTATTTTTACTAGTTCCATTATATATATATATATATATATATATGTTGAAACAATATGATCAAAGTAATAGCGGCAGGGATTTGCTATCTAAAATAATTAAGAAGAAGTAATTACTAGGGCTTTAATTTTTTTACCTAAAAATCCCATCTTTGACCTTTTAAAATTTCAATATATTTACTTAAAACCTTTATTTTGCAAATATTCTTTTTACATCAAAATTTAAAATACTTGGGTCTAATTTCAACACTACAAAGTTAGAATTAAAGCAAAACTGAAAAAGAAATTTTGTAGTTGTACTCAGGTCTTTCAAAGTTTGACGAAAATAGTGACGTTTAAAATTTGAATACCTTTCAAATTGTTTATTTGAAAATGTGATTTCAAATTTGATATTTGCTAAAAATAATTCTTACTTGCAAATGAAATGCGTATTTATTAGACTGTAATGTGTCAAAATATACATGAAGCAATGAGGTACCCCTAACAACCACATAATGCAGATTTTACCTATCTTTATGTAACAATATGGATTGTGTAGTAAGCCATAAATTAATCATAGATAACACATTGTCTATACTTATTACATAAAGAAGTTGGAGTAAATGACCTGCCACTTTTAAATATGTTGAAATTGCTTATTTAATTATTCCAAGTAAATTGAAGAACAGAACAACATAAATATGTGGTCATGATAATATTTTATTTTAGGGTGTAATGCGATGTCTGCTTGCATACTTCTTAGAAAAGCCTCTTCATGAATTACCCCATATCAGATGTCCACTTCATACCATTTATAAATTAACACCAATGGCTTATGGCTGCAAAATTCAAGAATTTAAAATTGATATCGACGCCGTGGACACGCATAGAGATGTCAGTAAACCAACTACTTAATTGCCATTAAATTATGCAATTTTTTAAAATTTTTGATGTGGGAAGAATTTGTAATTTTTCAGTTTGTGTAACTTTGCATAATTGAATTTATGTTTGTGGTCTGATTTTTTAAATTTATTTATTGATTTATAGCTTAGAAAGCACCATTTAACTTTTAGTGCTATATTTTAGATGATTTAGAAATACCATATCCGCTTATTTGAATGTTAAGCAAAGGTGTTTCTCACACATAAGTTTGAATTTTTTTACAAACCATTATATATATTTTTGCTAAATAGTAGTTCTCTATATTTCCATTTTATTTAGTAACAATAATATATAAAAATGACATTGCTGATAAGATTACATAATTATTGAATAAACTCTACATTAGAAAAATAATGTATGGTAAAACCATTCAGGATCCAAAACTGGTAAACATCATAATACGTCTCAGTAAACATTAGACGTGCTTAGAATGTGTAAATAAAATCAATGTGCTAGAATGGTCATGGACTTTATTTGGAAGTGCTAAGCACGTGCTACACAACGACATTGTCCACGGTGCTGAGCACCTCCTTAGCACTACATTTAAAAAATAATTTCTTCAAGAAAATTCCCCGAAGTTCGTCAGATATATATATATATATATATATATATATATATATTAAAAGGTTCAATATATACAGTTCATTCTAATTGAAATTGATGAGGTTGAGGATGCGTTCAATCAACGTTCTATTAACATAGCTTATCGAAAACATGAATTTTTCTATTTCTTTTAACCAAATGCATTTTGTTTTACTTATTTTCAGTAATTCATTGAATAAATTCAACGACTGTAGTAAGCTCTTCTTTTCATTCATTGTACTAACTGTTCGTACACGTAAATGCCATTATCTTTTGGTTGTCTGAGTAACAGAGAAAAATATTTAATAATTTTGCTTAATATTATTAATTACATTAAACATTAATTTCAATGGTTTTTGTTCGAAAATTTTCTAAAATTTACATTTGTAGTACAAATATTTTAAGAATACAAGAATAGGACAAGATATTAAGCGTGATACGCTAGAATTAGATATAATATATATATATATATATTTGAAGATAATTAAATTATCTACATTTACAGATATATATAATAAATTTAATATAAATTTTTAGTTTAAAGCTTAGCGGCAACATTTATTTCGTTTTTTCAAATTACCTTTTTCGACGAGAAGCTTCGATCTTTGCATTTAAAAAATCGAAGTTATACATCTCTTAACTTAAATTTCTGTACATGAAACTGAAAGTATAATTTTCAGAGACTATGAACTAATTTAATTAAATTAACTCATCACGATTTAAGTAATTTTTGAAGTTGGGTATCTAATGTTTAAACTTTCAACTTGTGCTACATTTCATGTGGAATGTATAAATATGAATAGAGATGTATTTGCTCTTGTCAGATTCACGAAGTTCATTTAATGTAGGCGAATATTTTTTGGAGTTTACACCACTTACAATTTCAAAAAAATCGTGTTTTTATTGAAGAATCATATGTATTTTGATAGGCTATAAAATTTATTTTTATTAATGCTCACAATTACTAAATATCTTTTTAGAATGCCGCGGTATCAAAAAAAGCGTATTGTTAAACTTAAGCAAACTAAACGTCGTATAAGACAGAGCACCATTGCTATATTGAACAATTTAGCATCGAGCAGTAATATTGCCACTATTGCTAATTAGGACATTAGTTCAAACAGTTCTTGTGAATTGTCAGATCATGATGATTCTACTTCCTCAGAATCATTCAGTAGTGCGTCAATACCATCTGAAACAAACGTTAGTGTCTTAGATCGTTTGCGTGAATGAGCATTGAATAGCAATATTACACACCATTCCTTGAAACAATTTCTCATTCTCTTAAGGGCATCAGGTCCTCCTGAACTACCTGTGGATACTCGAGCTCTTTTGCATTGGAATCTATCATCTGCAATAACAAATGAAAATTTAGTTTATTTTGGTATTAAGCCAGGTATTTTGGAGTGCTTAAAAAAGTTAAATCATTTGAAAGTGACTCCATTCTAATTAAGATTAGTATAGATGGCTTACCTCTATCGAAATCGAGCAATTTGCAAGCCTGGCCTATTCTAGTTGCCTCTAACATTATGCAAAACTGTGTTTTGGTGGCAGGATTTTATGTTGGATATGGCAAGCCATTAAACGTACATGATTTTTTAGAGCCACTTGTTAATGAATTGCATGAATTAACTTCTAGTAGTGTTCTTATTAATTGCAAAATGTATAATGTGAAATTGGTTTCATTTTGCTGTGATGCGCCAGCTTCTGCATTAATCAAGCAAGTTAAGCAACATGGAGGCTATAGTGCTTGTCAACATTGTTGGGTTAAAGGAGAATATATTGACAATCGGGTTGTATATTTAGTTAGTAACGCACAATTAAGAACTGATGAAGAATTCAGATCTAATGCTGATATAGAACATCATTTAAGTTTTCAAACCCCTCTTTTAAAGTTAAACTTTGATCTCATCAAAGGATTCCCTTTAGATTTTATGCATGTGGTTTGTGAAGGGGTTTGCAAAAGGCTGCTTTTATTTTTAACGACAAAAGTTGGCAATAATGGAGCACTGTTATCTCCTCAATCGATAAAGGGAATTAATTTTATATGGACAAAACTACGATTTCCTCTTGAATTTGTCCGTTCGCCACGCAATTTACAGTTGATAGCAATGTGGAAAGCTACTGAATTTCGCTCTTTTATTTTATATGGTGGAATCATATCCTTAAAATCAAATATCACCTTAGATTTTTATAAGAACTTTTTACTTTTATTTTGTGGTGTTTTTGTTTTAAGTCATCATCGCCTCTATATAACGTAAAATTCATTAGCAAAAACTTTTCTCGTCGATTTTGTATCCACCTCGCATAAACTATATGGCAAACAGTTCAGTGTTTACAATGTAGACAATTTAATACATTTAAATGACAATGTTTTGAATTTTGGAACGTTATCAGAATTCTCCTGTTTTAAATCTTATCTTATCTTAAATTCGAAAATGCATTAAAATCAATAAAAAGACATTGTCACGGCTTCAAAAATCCTCTCACTGAACTGAGAAACTCTATACAGGCAAGATCATTATTAATTATTTCAGATAAATCTCCACTACCTGTGGCTCAGAAATCTCATAATGATGAACCCACATCTGATAATTTCTTTGGAGTTCAACTGAAAAATGTTATTGTTAATGGCTGAGTAAAATTGTTTTTTACTGTAGATGGATCCATTTATAAATCGGAAAATATTTTAAAAATTGATGATGACGTTGTTTTTTATGCAAGAACATTTCAAAATATGTCAGAGTTTTTCAATTTCCTTATACATTCATCACTCTTGGACATTTTCCTTCTTCATGGTCTTTCTACTTTGTCATTAGTTAAAGCAAACAAGACATTTTATAAATGTGTTGTATTTCCCTTTCAAGAAAAATGTGTGTCACTACCTCTTTTACATTCATTGTAGTTTCCAAACGTAATAAATTGATTAAAATTTGCCTGTTTACTGTTTTTATATTAATGATAAATTGATAAATAGGTTAACTATTTATTTTAGTAAATGTGTATGCCTTAGTATGCTCTATATTATTCCATATTAATAGGTTATTATAGTTTAGTAATGTCTTATGCGGTTGTTTGCTTCGAAAAGAGTAATGATGTCGCTGTAGTGTGTGAAAATTGGCTCACTGACTCTGATAAAACCGTCTTTGGCCCCCAATTTCCAGACCGTCAAAAATGTCTAAGGCGCTTACAAAAATGATAGCCCAACTTTGCAATGGCAAGCGCATTCAGTTAGAGTTTTACGAAAAGGAATTCGTAAGTTTTATGTTTGTGGTAGTTTTACCTATCAAAATTTTTTCCATAGCAACGCTACTTATTGCACGTGAAAAAGCGCGAATTACCGAGGAGACATCCAACTTGGAAACATCTGACTCCCCTAAGTAAAAAGTTCGAAGTTGTCATATGAAAGCGATGATAGCATATTTAATGAGACGCCATCAAAGTGTGTGAAATATTTTCATTGCAAAACTAATGAAAAATTAGTGTTTGGCACCTAACAAATTGAAAATTTTCATTATGAGCTATTTTAGAACACCTAAAAGTCATAATGCCTTATTCAGGGATCATTATGCAATTCCCCACAGCATTACACATGCAAATATACAAAGTGAAGATCCCCTGCAGCGATTGAATACAAATGATGTCCCTCAAACTTCAAAGGTTTCAGGAGTTCACCTAGATGATAATGTGTCAGGTATATTTGTTTAAAATTTAACTAAAATAAATAGTATATTATTTGTTTAAAAAATTTTGTGCTAGTAAGTTAAGTACTGTACCTACATAATGAAATGATCCTCTTTGAAAAAGACTTGTTGCTAACAATTGTGGTTCAACAGCAAGAAATTAAAGAAGAGCTTTCCAACTTAAGAGAAATTATCAAAGAAATTTCTTCGAGTGATTCAAGGAAACCCTTGCCATTTAAGACGGACTCTGAATTCTGTACATTTGAAAAAAGACTGGAAGGCAACGATTCGCTCAAACAGCAACTAGTACTACATATTTTCATTAAATATCGCTCATTTCTCATTTAGAAATTATTCCTTTCAAAATTTGGCGGAGTAAATTTTAGTGACATTGTTTTGAGTTTGGTTAGAGCTTGCTTCAGAGATAATGTTGGTGTGTTGTATAGCTGGGATGGTCAAAAGGAAAAAAGGCTCTCCGTGGATGCCATGTAGCCCAAACTATTTTGGGTTTATAATTTTTAAGGAATTTAATTTAATTTTACTTTAGTTGTTGCAGCAGCGCAAGAGCTAAAGCATTCTGATACAGAGCACCGGATTAAGGAATGGTTAAAGCATTCTAGGGAACGGTTAATTAAACAAGAGGTAATTGTCTCCTTTCATACTTTAATACATCCCTTATTTTAGCGTTTTAATAGCTCTGGTTAGTAGTTGTTATTCAGGTTCATTTTTTGTGTTTGTAGTGTTAATTCGTGAATGTGATATTAAAAAATTATTAGTTTTAATCGTTTTATATGAAGTTGGACAGCATATTCACTAATGTTATCGAATTTTTTGATAAAATATCCTCGCACAATGTCAGTAGCTCCATTTTAATACATTTAATTGAAATATTTAGTATTTTTTCTTGATATATTTCAACTGTCTTGTTTTAGGGAAAGCGAGGGCTACTTCTTTCTCAACTTGAATACTTATGTTGGTAAATGTTTCCCTGCTAAAAAGACTACCTTTCTTATTAAAGGTATTTCTTACATCATTCGTTTTACGATTGTGTTTAGTTCTAATCTTCAAAGTACACCATCAATTCCCTACTGTCTCCAGAAGTTGTATCCTTAACTTATTTATATAATGAAGTAAGTCACTGTATTACCAAATATGTATATGCATTACTTATTACAAGTGGAGCTACTGACATGAAACTGTGCGTTTAAGAAAACTGTATTTTACATTTGCTGCATTAAAATCATAATGGTTGCATTCACGGATGGAAAACGTTGACTACGTCTATGCAATGAAAAATATTGTGTATTTGCTGGTGGCAATAGGTTTTGTGTATTTAATTTAAATTTAATATGCAATTTTACTTATGTATCTTATATTTATGAAAATGTTTTCATTTAACAACACTATATATATTTATTATTGCATGCACTTAAAATAAGGTATATTCAATGTTAGCATGCTTAGTTATTTATTTTGTAATTTGTCTTTATTTGGTTCACTTGATTAGTAATGATTCTCCTATTTTATGATGTTGTGATCTTAGTCTGATGGTTTTACATGAAAATTTTAGATTTTAGGTGCCAATTCATGTCTCTCTTATTCTTGTACCCAATTGTCACTGCAGAAGTAATGGCAAAAACGAAAAATTCTGAAAAAAATCGCGATTCAAATTATAAACGCCAATCACTAATATATATAATTCCCGCTCAGTGCAACGTTTTGCATTTTCCATCGTAATCATATATATATATATATATATATATATATATAAAGCATGGCATAAAATTAATAACCCTTGTAATTTACTTTACGAACTCATTAGCCAGAGTTAATATAAGTTAATCTATTAGACTATTTGACATCAGTTAACTAAATTAAATTAAAAAATAAAAATAATAGAGAATTTATTTTAAAAAATAACAAAGCATTGAATTGAATGAAAAAGAATACAATTAAGGATTGGAATAGCTAACTAAAATATAGGCTATATATATACATAGACAATTAAATATTTATATTTAGAAACATAGTGTCTGAAATTAAAAACATTGTGAACGTTGGTGAAAGATTTGGAATAGTAATCTAAAATTTGGATTGGATTCCAATTGGATGATTCCAGAATTCTGATATTTGCTAATGGTAAAGTGGAAATCTTGGACTCTATCACATAAGGCGCCCATGGCAGAATGGCATTCTCAAAACCATTTGAAGATTCTTCTGTCAAACATACAGTAGTAGTATAAATTAACCCTGTAGTGCCCAAAAACAGAAAAGATATTAAAAAATTATTTGACATGCCTGAAATTGGCATGCATATATATATATATATATTCCATAAATCATTGAATGGCATAGGCAAGTTTGAAGGATTTGATTATTAGACATGATTAATGAAGAATTTGAATACAATGGAACAAATTTTTCTGAATTTCTTTGATGGACAAATTTAGGCAAAAGCTTTTGAGAACGTGGTTTACGGTAAATAGTGGCGGCTCTGAATCAAAATAAATTTTTGCCAAAATGATCGTACAGTCATCAGTATTTCCAATTAACCTGACCTATTTAACACCGTCCAAAACGTTCTTCAACCTGAATCTTATGTTGCCTTACATACTCTATGTTTAAAAAAAATACGAGGCTATAAAAGTTGTATCTCTAAAAATGCAGATGAACATCTGATAAAATAGTAGCATATGCCGTGCATTGAAGGTAATTATATTACATTGACAACAATTCATCCTATAAATCAATAATGTGTCAATTCGGTTTACTGATCGTAAAATATATACAATATTATAGATAGCGCACTTTCTAATAGTATTTGCTTGGAAACAAGGCATTTTAGAAAATTGGCAAGAGTTCAAACCTCAAAAATAGCTCAAACAATAATAAAATCCTTGGAAATAAGATAATCACATCTAAAACATGAAAATTGTAAACAATCTATTTTATATACTTACTCAGAAAATTTCTGTACACAAATTGATATTTTACAAAATCCTACAAGTTTAAAAGTAAATATCAGGAAATACCTTTTCCAGCAATTACAGGGTTGCATCTTTCCTTTAACGAATGCATCAAGCTAAATGGTCCAAAACTGTCTCGAAATCCAATTCGAACACTTTCAGACTAAAATGGAATAGTTAGATTGATTGGGATTAGATTTGACTCTAGAAAAAACTTTCAGAAAAAATGTAAGCATAAATCATATACTCTTAAAATATATTCCACAATTATAAGTAGTTTCCCAAATTCATGGTAGTTAGGATTTGAAATAGCTCCATAAAAATAGTCAATCTAGCTTGTTTTCACAAAATAAGAATAAGTGCTAATTTCAAAAAATGTTAAAATAAAATCTTTGGCAGACACAGCCTTAGTCAGAAATCAATATTGATTTTTTCAATAGCCATTAATGGATAAATAAAATTTGCCTCGAATAATTTTTTTAGAAAATACTCCAAGCTATTTATTTTTATTTACTGCATATAAGTATGTTCTAATATGGAACACAGTTTTAGTTAAAAAATTGATATTATTGATTCTTCAATATTCATATATGGACAAAGATATTTAGTCAATAAAATGTTATTTAATCTGTTTACATTTTCTGAAGACAAAACAAGTGGTTCCTAAAATATTTAAATAAATGTATTTGACATAAAGCCTTTAACCAGAAATCCGGTATATGGGGGTGATTCCATTTTCTCTCTTCTAAATAGAATACTCTTCTATAAATGTGACTTCAATCGACCTACTTATGTTTTTGCAAATAAGGTAAGAACTAATCTGATATAATTCATTTTTTTAAATTATTTGGCTAAGCTCTTATTGTAATCTGTACATGATGGAGTGGAATACTGCAACTGCAACGAAAAAAACAGTAGTAAGTTACATAACAAGACACAAAATTCTAACAATAAAATTATGGCATACGGCAAAGGGGAGGCGCTCACCGCAGTTGCCTAATTTGTAATATCTGAAGATTTATATATCCCATGCATAGAGATGAATTCGTGTTGAATCGATCTGAACATTGTTTAGAGCATACTGGCAAAACCTCTCTGGTACTTGTGATAGAATTTAAGGAATTAATACAAAAATATATGAAATCTAGTAATATTCTTTGTCTCCATCCACCAAAGAATTTTAGGTCCTAGATGCGTATTTCAAAATCCAAATACAAACCTTGGTCAAAGCAAGAATCACCAACCAATTTTAGGCACTTGAAGAAGTGAATGCACGCTGAAAATTTGCTTGAAAATTACTTGATCAGAATTTATGTCATTCGATCTGTAAATGTGACCTGATATTGTTGCAACTTTATGACGTAACGCTGCGGTTTCTTGATTTTTTTACTTTGTTGTAACACAGCAACAAAGGATTTTAAACAAAATATTTTAATAAAATATAAAAAATTTCAATATATGGACATTGCAAAAATTAATATTAATTCCTGATTAGGGAAGTGATCCAAATTCAATACGTTAACAAGTGAAAATTGAACTGTAAACAACACCGTCAACAAATTGCGTTTTACGTTAACATGACGGTAAAGCAATTGCCTACCCAGCAAGCAATAAGTTGTAGTTTAGTTGTCGGGCCGACACCTTAATGTCGGGTCTCGCATTCTAATCATACCCCAGCTAGTGGTGGAAATGTGCATTTATTACCTTTACTGTTTTTGTTTACTGAGTGAGTAATAAACCCATCCCAGTAAACATTAGATGTGCTTGGAAAGTGCGAATAAAGTCAATAAGTGCTAGAATGGTCATGGACTTTATTTGGAAGTACTAAGAACGTGCTACACAAGAGCATTGTCCACGGTGCTGAGCATCTCCTTAGCAATACATTTAAAAAATAATTTCTTCAAGGAAATTCACCGAAGTTCGTCAGATATATATGTATATAGATAGAATATAGAAAGCAAGGGACTTTAATTGAAAAAAGCATCATATATTAACTACAAATTAGAATTAATTTCAATATACATTTCATTCTAATTGAAATTGATGCATTCAATCAACGTTCTATTCACATAGCTTGGCGAAAACATGAATTTTTGTTTTTTTTTTAACAAAATGCTTTTTGTTGTACTTTTTTTCAGTAATTCATTGAAAAATTCAACGACTGTAGTAAGCTCTTCTTTTCATTCACTGTACTAACTGTTCGTACACGTAAATGCCATTATCTTTTGGTTGTCAGAGTAACAGAGAAAAATATTGAATAATTTTGTAATTGCTTAATATTATTAATTACATCAAACATTAATTTCAATTGTTTTTTCGAAAAATTTCTAAAATTTACATTTGTAATACAAATATTTTAGTAATGCAAGAATAGGACAAGACATTAAGCGTGATACGCTAGAATTTAAGATGATATATATATATATATATATAA
>CABFPE010001170.1:63120-74964 GCA_900660155.1 Hofstenia miamia | reverse complement strand
TATATATATATATATATATATATATATATATCACGAGTTTTGTTTGAAGTATGCGTTCTTGCACGTCTTGTTGCAGTAGCAAACCGTCAAGGTACATCGTGTCGGCACAGGGCACGAACTCCTCTAGAATTGCGATGTGTTTATCGGAGTCAAAATAGCCCTTAACTACAGTAATGTAGAAACCCTTGTGCCAAAGTGAACCCCAAACCATCACATGAGGTGAACACTTGATCATACGTTTTTGTGGGATTCCAATGCAAATGAAAGAGGCAAAAGCCTCCATGTGTCTGTCGGCCCCGATTCTTTATTTGCTTTTTAATTTCTCTTGCAGAATATTCGGGATGGCGATTGCAAGTTTCTTTTTGGGTCGACCATTTCCCCGTTTTCTTTTCAGGGTTTCACCTTCCTCCAACTTCTTCAAATTGCAAGATCTGTGTTACAAGTGAGTAAGGAACACGAAGTGCTTCAATTTTGTTCACACGGAAAGTCATGACTTGAAAAGAGTTAATTTGTTTCAGTTTTCCTGCGATAGTTTTGTTCATGTGGGCATTTCATTAATATAAATGATAGATCAACATAGATCTTATAATGTGTTAAAAATTTTGACTTTAGCTTGATTTCCATCTTAAGAAATTGTTGTAGTGTTGCATATGCTTGCTTGTTTGTTATTTGAATTATTTCATCATATTGCATTCATTTTTTTAATTTCCTTCATCAATGAAATCACCGTTTTCGAAGTCGCTATCACTAGATGCTTCTCTCATACCGTTCTCAACAAATGTATTTTTAATAAGATATTGAAATACCCAAGATTGTGGTCGCAATTCAAAGATTGTAAACCCAATTTAACAGGCACATTGTATCAATGCATATAGTGGTGAAGCTGAGAGTTTTCAATAACCTCATTGATATTGACTAATTAAGTCATTTGCATTTTTTCAGTGCACAATTTTGAATGTTTCTGCAGTGTATGTTTTTATTAATTGTGCTTTTGACTGTCTAAAATTGAGTATTTTGCCATTTAAATTACCCTATTTTGAATTAAATCAAGGGTCATTTTATCAAAAATGTCAAGGGTGCAATATTTAACTGCCTTATTTTGAGTATTACGCTATTTTGATTTATATACCCAACTGAGGTTCGACTATATAATAGGACAAAATCCTTAAACGGTTCATTTTGAAATCAACTATTTCCATCTTCAATTTTATCCATATTTTCCACAAATAATTGACATAGACAATTTCTTAAGTTTTTGTTATCAAAATATCTTTTACTTAATTGATAATTATATACCGAGAAAACGTAAAATAACTTTTGTTTGACGAAATGTTATTCTTTTCATACAATTCATCCATTAAATAAGCTTGAGACAATAGAAGGTGAAAATGAATAGATCAGCATCATCAGTGGAAATCAGTATTTGTCTAAGAGAACCTTATTCTCTGGAGAAAAATGCTTAACCTCTCTAAAATACAGCTTCTAATGATACCCTTAAATATTTAAGTTCATTATCTTCAAAATCAAGTTTTCCTAATACCATGGTTTTCGAAAACAATATTCAAGTGAAAAATTTTTGTTCTTCACTTTTAAATGATTTTCGCTAAAAAGCTGAAGTTAATGTGCAATCATTGAAAAAGACACACCTAATATTTCTTATTGAATTTCATTTCACTGAATATGATATTTATCAAATTGTCAAGATGAAAGTGACTTCGTCGTATTCAGCAGAGGCCTTGCCTTAAATTTTCATTAAAATCACTATCATTTATTATACCTCATCTTTATATTATATTTAATCATGTCTTTGAAAATGTCATTTTCCTCAAATACGGAAAATATCATACATTACGCTGCTACATAAATGCGGAAAGAGAACTTAAATTAATACTTATCGACCAATTAGTATTCTTCCCAGAGTATCATATATATTCATGTAGAACCTAAATTAAGTAAGTTCCAACATGGCTTTAGAAAAGGTTCTTCACCTGATACAAATCTCTTTACTTGATTCATGATTACTTTGATGAGAATATGTTATGCAACACTTCCAATGCATTGGACACCGTACCAATAAATTGCTAGAAAAGTTGGATTTGGAATTGAAACTTAATTTTGAAGATAAACTACAATGTGTGAACATAAATGGAATTTTATCTTCTAAAGAAAACGTAACTAGTGGTATACCACAAGGAAGTATATTGGGTCCTTTATTATTTATAATTTTCATCAATGATATTACAGTTTGCATTGAAAATAAAAATTGGATTTTCGTCGATGATTTGAACTTTTTATTTTATGATGATCGATCAATGTTATGATATTCAAAGTCAAATAAATCGACTTTATAACTTGTGTAAAAGAAATAAATTGAATTAAATTCAAGGAAGCCTAATTTGATTTGTTTCGGAAAATCACAAAGCAAATTCGATGATTATATTGATGAAGTTTTAAAAACAAACTATACCATCAAAGATATTGGTATATAAATTAATGAAAACTTGAAATAGAAATATCACTATGAATATACTATATCTAAAGGTATTAAATTCTTATTTCTACGAAGAAACATTCTATTTGTAGCCTAAAAACTTAAAGATTCAATTATATAAAAGTTCCATTAAAAATAAGAACTGGATTTACTAAATTGGAAAAATCTCAGAGGTTGCATTCACTAGACTTTAAATAATAAAAATATCGACTATGATTTAAGATTTTACCAATTCATATTCAATTTCAGCTATTGGGCTTAATAATAAATATAAGATAGATCCATATGTTTACATACAACTTATTTAAAAAACAACTTAATTTAATGGTTGTCTGTTAGAATACTTTTTTGCGTATTGTCCGGAAATCTTCACAGAAATTGTGTAATGGTACAAAGATGAATCGGTGAAGTTTTGGAACTGATGCGAATCATCCTCTGTCAATAATTAGTTTTAAGTGCGTATTATGGAAAATTGGAAAATATTTTCACGCAGTACAAAGAGCCGAACTTACTCCCACGTCTCCAAATAATTACCTAAATTAAAAAAATTACATGGCTATTTTTAGGGTCATGTTATGCCCCGTAGATATTGAAAGTCTTTGACATTTATTTTTCATAACTTGAACCTTAATTATCGCCAAATCATTGAAGTATTACTATTGTAAGATCTATCGTACAATGAACTCATTTGCATTCTACAGTTGGTGCAAAAACCATGTCTAGACATGCTAGGCAACTTTTGAGTTTGATAAATGCCAATCAGATGCCATGTGCGATACATCCGCACGTCTTATTTGATATAGATTTTAAATTTGCTCACCGGTACATTTTTCAATTCTGTGTCCAGATGGGATTAGTTTTTGATGTCAACTACTACTTTACATTTATCAAGAATAACGTTTTTTAGTAAGCACTCAGTCTCGCAGGAAAAATAATTGTATACGCAATCTTTGTGTACTAATTTGATAATTCTGACCAATTGTAGTTGACCATTTCATATTTTTGCGCTAACTTACATCTTATAACGTTTTTTGAGAGTTTTAGCGTTCCAATCGACAATGTGACTTTGATCATGAAGACATTTTAGACGTGACTCTTCTCGAATATACATTTATGTACTAATGTATACATTATGCGACAAGAATTAAAAACATTTTAATAATTACACAGGCTCGCTAAATTTATATTTTGAGAAAAGGAACACATGAAAAAAATATATTTTACCACTTCAAAACAATTTTAGTAGGAATTTATGCTACTATTTGATCAAGTACAATAGAAAATGTGATCCTACATTAACGTTGTCAAGTGAAATAATTGGAAAAATTAAATGTTTCATGTTAGCGGTCGATTTATTTTGTATCTTAATGAATATATATATATATATATATATATATATATAAAGTAAAGGAAGACATGTACTTAGCGTTAATGTAAGAGGTGAAAAATTTGTTTTTCGAACATTTAAAGAATAGTACCAACAAAAAGTATTTATTTTTTAATCCAAAGCAAGTGTCTAATGAACTTTTTAGCTAAATTACGTTAAATACGTAAATGTATGTACTTCAACAATATATGTGAAGACACTGTACTTTCAGATCAGATGTAATTTAGCGCTGACAGTTTGATTGAGATATTGTTAACAGATGTTCCGCGTTTGAGTAGCATCTGCTAATGTTTCACTCATTTTGATGTTAAACAAGTTTGATTAGAGAAATTTTGCACTGGCCTTGGTTTCGATGAAAGTAGCCATTTAAGTATTGTATGTAACATGTATGTATATCCTATCTTTGAAAAATTTAATATCTAACTATTTTAAAAAAATTTTATATGGCAAAACAGCATAGCAACTTGAAATTTCAATTTATTCCCACACGCGTATTTGGTAAGCATATAATGGGGGCAAACTTAAGTTGCTATTTTTTACTGCGAACGAACCGAACAACACATTATTCGATTTAAAATGTATTCGCTGTAAGAGCAAGTCAGAATTTCTCCTCAAAAACTGAAGAATGTTGTTGGGTTGAAATGCTAAATTTAGATGTTTTGCAACTGTTATCCCATAGTCTATTTAAAAATAGAATTGTCCTGTCAGTTACATAACACTGCGTAAATATTGATTCAATTATTTACTCAAGAGAGGTTTATAAGCCTCGTGATAATTGGATATTTAGACTTTTACGGTTATGAATTGTTTATTTGTTTGAAATGAAAATCAAAGTTCAATTGCCCTTTGACACTCAATATTTATAATCGGCGTACATTCATTTCCATTCATCTTCATATAAGGCAAGTGAACCTTTCTTCTTACTCGTATTAAAATTTATAATTGTCTTGTAGGAAATATTGATATTAAGGATTTAAGTTATCAGTAATGCGCGCAAGTGTAAATCTAGTCGAAATGATTTTCTTTGACAAAAAATATTTTTAGACAATAGAAGCGAAATTTTGCCAATACTTACTATGACTATAATGTCGAAAAATTCCAAAATATTTTTGTTAAATCAAAATAAGGAAAAATCTATCTAATTAGTAAATTAGTATATTTTCGTAAAATTGCTTGTCAAAATTTGAATTTAAATAAAACTAAGAACGAGTTGGTCAAATTGTTCAATGTTCTAAAAATGCAAAGCGGTACGAAAAAATATTAATGCTACCGCTTTGTATAATTCTCATAGTACAAAATGGTATCTATTACTATATATATATATAAAGCATATTGAATTTTCAGAATAATTACTATCGAAATATGCAAAATTCTTGAAAATGGTAACAGAATTACCTGTTTATGTAAAAAATGAATTCTTTTGTAGAAAGTCCAAAATCACCTATCGTATATATGAAAAATGGGAAATTTTTTCCCAAAAGTGATTTTATAAAAGAATTATGTGCTACAAAATTTCTTCGGTTAATCTAGAAAACGCATGTTATGCTGGTATGTAGAAAAATCCCATTGACATTAAATATTAGTATATATTCAGAGGTTGTTAATTATAATATAATTATAAAAATTCGTAAAAAAGCTTTTTTATTCCTAAAAATATTTTGCAACCATGATTTTTACTAGTTAACAAAGTTTGAATCGCTAATAAGATCTTTTTTAGATTAGAACAAACAAAAATCATGCCCCAGGGCATGAATTTCAGAGAACGCATTAGAAAAATTCGAATCCAAAACAGACAAAACCAACTCATCAATAAACTGGAAGCTCCATATAAAAACAATAAAAAACGGTGGGAAGATGCTGGGAAAGGACCTGCTCCTGTCACATACTTTGAAAATCCACTTCTTAAACCTCCACCTTCCTGAAAAACTTTTGTATATTTCAACAATTAAGTATTAAAATATTTGTATTTTCTTTCCTATTTCAAATTTTTTATTTAAAATTTTTTAACTTAATCTATTTATCTGTCTAATTTTGAATTTTTTTAGCGTAAAGGACAATTTTATTATTTTATTATATACAATGTTAGATTGTTTATATTGTTTTAATTTTGGGACTTGTTTTAGACTAAGTTATCAACTAGTTTCTTAGCATGATGCAAGTGACTCAAGTACCAGTAAGTTTCTTTAATTATTATAAAATGTAAATATTACTTTCAATAAATGCACCTCTTAATATAAAGTGTATCATATGTCGGATAGCCCTATTAGCAAAATATAAAGAGGCCTATTAATAACTTTCAAAAAGTAAATGGTGACGATATTTCGAGTTTGCCAATTTATTTCACTATATTTGATAGTTTAATGAATATACAGGGTGATTATATATTCTCTACTGCATTTACTTTTCCCATTAAATTTATTTCAATGGAACAACTTTAATTTGATAACCAATGTATCTGGATATGCCCAGCGCCAGCATACCATAAAGGCCTCAAAAATATATTGCCAATTTTTTTCATACATTTGTTAATGAGGACTCCATATGAGATTTATTTTAAGAAGAATACCCAGCGCCAATATTATATATATATATAGTAAATATCTTAAATATCTATTTGCAACTTATGCATTTTTGTGGTTTGTTTTACGATATAATATTGCGCTATGAGTTTGCTCTGAGTTATATGTATGTTAATTATAATTACCATAGTATTTTTACTTATCGTTTCTCCCATCACTTCATTGTCTATTTGCCATATTCAACAATTCACGTGATTGTTTATTTAAAAATTGTTGATTTCCTTAAGTATAATTTATAGTGTATAAAAATTTCAAATCAAGATTCTCATTTCTTTCGTGCACTTTTTACCATAAAATGTTATGATTTATAAGTTTGCATAAGTTGAATCGCTTTTTAACAGAATATGAAAGTGAAAGGATATTTATTTCTAAGTTGCTTTCAAATCAGTGAAAATTTCAATTTTCATTTATCAGTTTTCAGATTAGACGATGTTTAACGGTTTAACATTAAACTGCTTATGTCATTTTCAAAGAACAAACCGTTGTTCCAATGTGCAAATGCCGAGATATGGATACATTTATTGGTGAAAGTGTTTGAATCTAACGTTAAAAGTTGTGCTAAGTTGTAGTGTTGTGGCTAAAGTACTTGGAAGCATTCACTATTTTTCATTTAAATTCCAATTTTAAAGTTTTCACGTAATCAGCAGGTACAACTAATCTTCACTTTTCTATTC
Organism: Hofstenia miamia; assembly: GCA_900660155.1. Taxonomy (NCBI): domain Eukaryota; kingdom Metazoa; phylum Xenacoelomorpha; order Acoela; family Hofsteniidae; genus Hofstenia; species Hofstenia miamia. The sequence goes on along the minus strand of CABFPE010001170.1, from coordinate 67,833 downwards.
ATGTAGATAAACCGCGCAAGCCCATTGAGGCTTATTTTCCGAAAAGCCAGATGTGGTGTCGATGGCGCAACGGCACCTCAATAGAACAACGATCGATGCTGTTCAAGAACAAAATGTATTGGTTTCAGATTTTGCTATCTTTATTACATGTAATGAGTTATAAGCGATTAAAATATTTACAAGAAACCATTATGGAACTCCTAGGCAGTTTAAAGTTGAGGTAATCAAGCTTTAAACCATTTTCACAAATTTCCAAAAACACCTGCTTATAATACTTCGCAGTCTAATTTTGTTTGGATATGGCTAATGATTAATGTTTACATTTAGCTTGTTTAATGCGGTAAGTCCATGGTGAATTTTGATGATTAAGCTGATAAGTTTTTGATAACCTAATTAAGTTAGCATCTAATCATCCAATAATCGTAAAGTAAATAATGTATCAGTTGCTTATCTAAGATAGATATATTGAGATAATTCATTCTTTCATAATGCTTTATATCGATAGCCAGTCTTTTCAAGAACTCTTCTCGCAAACATTTACGGTAGCTTTCTTTACTTTTACATATACTAGACAATAATTTCTTCTGGTTTTCCAACCCTTTAATTCACCAACTTCAATCATAAACATGATAAACATTAAATCCTTCTTTTAAAAAGCAGTTTATTATTACTATTTAAAGTTTTGGAAATTGATAGGTATATACATATCTAATTTTTCTCTATCTACGATGGCATTCATAGTGACGAACCGAACAATTCTAAAGAAACCATTGTAGTAGTAGCTAAATGCAATTCGTTAGTTTTTTCGTTAAACTTCATTTTTTTCTATTAAGATTAAGTATTATTTTAATTTCAAACTTTTAAATTGAGTTGCCCAAACCTTGTTTCTATCATGTTTCAAACTCGTATTTTCATACAGTGCCTTCTTTGCTAATATATTAATCATTTTAGAAACCGAAATTTTTTAAAATTTATTTTGTTGTGCATCTCCAGTAAATTTTTGCAAGCGTAAAATTGTGTATGCATATTTTAGAAAAAATGGCTTGCAGAAAAGCGTAGCTATAAATCATGTTTTTGCATCATTTCAAATGAGGCCGAAAGTTATTTTTGGCTTGAAGCGAATCTGGAAAAAAAGTTTTTCTTATTAAAAAATAACTTTAGGGTCATTACAAAATACACAGCTCTTCTCTGGTACCAGTTTCAGGTAAATGGTTCGATTCATTGACATTTTCTGATTGTGAACATTGTTTCGATATTTGACACATTTAGATTTATTCAATTGTGTTTTCAATTTCTTATCACACTTTATGACTTGTGTCAATTTTATTTATCATTTTTTCAACTTTAGTCGTGGGTCTTGGTTAGTAATTTTTCTTTCCAATTCTGCATTAATACCTTAAATGTAAAATGACTTTTCACTGCCTGGAACAACTGAAGCTTGAATTTTGCAGTCAATTGCAATTGAATAATGTTTGATTCGGTTAAATCTTTCGAATTGAAATTGTGAATTTTTTTTCGTTTGATGATGTTTTCATCTTCATCTAAGTTGAAGTGCGATTTCATTTTGATTTTTGTTTTTTCATATTGTAATTGATCATGCTTGATTTCATGCCCGCTTACTTTCTCTAGGCCTCCACCTGCTATCATCAATGTTTAGATTTTATTGCTGATGGATTTTCAACTTATTATATTTCTAAGGAAGAAATTACTCCATTGCTCACTTACTTCATGATTTTGCAAAGTCAACATGTAAACTAAAACCCCAGCACAGAGAGACGTATTTAATTACTCTTGACTGTAAAATAGCATTAATTTTTACTTGTATAAAACTGCTTTTCTCGCATTTTGTAGTAACTAGGAACACCTCTTTCCGAATATCGGAAAATCAAATGCCTATAGATTTTATTTTATCTGAGGCAGTAGTCTTAAACATTTAATGATGTTTTTGTACAAGGGAAACCTTTGCGAAGTGGAATTAGCCAAGTATTTTTATTTACTAATATTATTGTGAATATTTAATGAAATGTTGTAAAGCAAAATAATATGTTATGTTAAATATAAGTTTATGAAAATTGTAAAATTTTAACAATTATATTGTTGTAGTCCAACACATGAAGGTAAGTTCTTCTGTCTAATTCTTTCATTTTATTGTTTAACGACATTGAATTTTGTAAGTTTCTCTTCAACTGAGCTCATATCACAGGCTATAATTGGGGTGAAGCTTGACCTTTAGTGTTGATGCATTTATTACATTCAAAGGTGTTAACAGGAAATGTTTACAAATATTATATAACAATCTTCGACAGGTTGTACATGCCTGTAATTGTTGAGAAAATTGCTACGAGATGTGAGTTGAGATAATTCTTTCGATAATTTTTTTTGAATTTAAGTTTCTTGTATTTATAGTTTGGAAATATTAAATACGTCTCTAATACAGCACACAGTTTTTTAATAGCTTTTTACGTTATTGGAGTTATCATTGGCACAATGGCTGTATTCAACTGACACTTTTTTAAGCTATTGGTGTTGTAATAGTCACTATTCCGGAAAAAATTTTTTGTTTGGTGAAAAATTTCAGCCGAATGTTTGATTTGAGTATTTATAGTTATCTTTCGTGGTTTTTATTATGAAAATTAGTTTTTATTAATTCATCTGAAAGTTCACTACCCATTTTTTTGCAAATGGTGTAAAGTTCATTGTTTGAATTGAATTTCAGTAATCTTTGCAATCTGAAAAGTGGCTAAATGTAGGGATTTCTAATGCTTTCCTAATAGGGTAGATAGTGTATAATTATCATGTTAATTTTAAAGGTATCTGGACGCAATGGGCGGACCACTCCGGACCACTTGAGTAGCATAAAGTTCCAATACCGCCAAGGAAGCGTGTCGTCAGCGGAAGTAATTACGCCTCCAGTACGTAAATTTTTTCCGCAGCATTCATTTGAGTCAATCAGCTGTGAACCGACAAAGAAAGTTTACGATATGAACGATAGTCATGTTGTTGTTGCTATGATTGGCCTTCCAGCGCGTGGGAAGACATTTGTCTCTAAGAAACTTGTTAGATTTCTTAATTGGATAGGTATTTTTAATTTCATTATTCTAATTTTCTAAACTCTCATATTTTCCAATTATTTTGAAATTTGCGCTAAAATCAAATCGCTTGATTAAAAGGAAAGTATGTTGTTATATCTAACTAATTTTCTAGTAAATTAATAATTTCGTTTGCGCAATGCACTAATTATGCTTTTTATGCTACAATTTTTAGTTATTAATGGAGGCTCATTTAAAATTGAAAATGAAAACTGACATGGAAGCAAATCAATTGTGCGACCCTTGTTTAGTATTATCTCCATAAATTTTGGTATCCCTTCAGAAATCCCTTCATTTTCATCGCAATATTTTCATTAGTTGATTAGGCTGATATTGAAAACATTTTACGAATATTTTGATATATGTTACTGATTAACCAGAAAAAAATGCAAAAGAACTTTTGCATCGAAATATAGTGTGTTGAGAACTAATCAATGAATCAAGCATCGCTAGCGATTGGCACCTCTCATCTACTTAACTTTAACTGTCTACATTTACACACGCCCATCCCCTGAAAACTTAGTTGTTGACATTTTCTTTTGAGAAGGAGAAGTACGGCGAAGCCGAAAAAATTAGATTTTTATTCTAAGCCCTTTTGTTTTTTATTCAACCCGTGAATAACCTGTTCACGCTTCCAGTTTGGAAATGTAAAACGATAGTGAATGAATGGTATTCATTGCGGTATATATGTGAGCAATGTTCTTGCAGACTGAACAATGAACTTAAACCGATAAGATTAAATTAGGCATTCTGTTGATAACATTTATTTTTGCACGAAACCTGTTACAACAGGGTAAATAGTGACCCTCTGTCCATTCAATTGATTTTCTATGGCTAACAGCTGCAATCTGTATAAATTAGTTTGCCTCCAGGTTTTCCACTAAGTATTTGTTTTCGACGTGTGTTAAATTCAGTAGGAAGCAACTAAAGATTTATCGTTGTTCACATAGAATCTCTATTCGCTCAGTACCGATAATACACAACTGGTAAGCGATGCCAAATGCAAGCGCTTATTGTAAATCCCCGTGTGCCACTAGCAGTTGCACAATGACTGAATTCATAGCTTCAGAGAAAATACACCTCAATGGCGCTGCCTTGATTTCGCGGAGGTTATCTGGCGAAATACCAATACGCCCGGAGTTTGCTAGGACAGATATGGATCACAATCCATTAGTTGTCATTTTAGTTGGATTACCCGCTAGAGGGAAAACTTACATTGCCCATAAACTTAATCGTCATCTAAATTGGATTGGTTTGTTTTTCCGCAATTTATCATCGTTTTACTTTTGAAAGGCACAATAATTTAACCACATAATGCATAACAATGTATCCTAAAGTCTAAATAGCACATTAAGTTGACTATATCTGTTAAGCATATGCAACTATTTCGATTTTATGCGCTCCACAAGTTCAACTCCCCTTTAATTTGCAAATTTGATAAAAAATGTTAGTTATGTACTCAATTAACGTATATGCATTTAGGCATAAAGAGCCAAGTATTTAACGTTGGTAACTACAGACGGAAAGTTCAAGGCGTCTACACTGGAAATGATTTTTTTCGAAACGATAATGCAGAAGCACTAAAGATTCGTAATCAGGTGATTTTTTTGGTTTTATGGAATCT
>CABFPE010001170.1:39405-50458 GCA_900660155.1 Hofstenia miamia | reverse complement strand
ATATATATATACAAACAAAATGTCTATGCAATATAATACTAAAAAAGAATGAAGTGCTAGTAAGGTGCATATGTTGTGCTAAAAACGTGCCTCAATGACGTGCTTAGCACCTACATTGACCTGGATTTATCACATTTGCAGCATATTTTTGAATAAATGCTTTGCACTTAAAGACGTGCTTAGCACGTTTTTTTCATTTTCGAAAAGACTTTGTTTGCACGTGCTAGGTACATTTTTTACATATTGGGTTATAATAATGCTTAAATTGAGAAAATAGTAAGGATTAATTTTAATGAGAAACTTAAGTCATAAAAAATTTGCAATATTTTTAAATAAAAAAAATATGCCCTGTAAACTGCTGAGGGAGCTGAATTCATTAAATTATAAGATCTGATCTTTGTCATATTATAAAAGATTGTTTGAATCAATCAATTTTCACTGAGCATGTGATGGTTTACTAAAAAAATTATTGATGGCACCACAACATTTGACTGTGCATTGTGCATCTGAATGAGCACACATTTATTTTTTCTGAAAAGCAAAATCTTTAGACCGCCTCATTTTGTGAACATTGGGTATGAGCAGTGAAGGAAAGGCAGGGGAGATCTCACAAAGTGATGTAATTAATGAGAGGTTTGCATTGTCATCTATCAGTGACGTAATTACTGACTCATTTTTAATGTTTGCAATATTTATGGGGGCAATTTTACAACGATTCATGTACTTGCTATGGTGATCTATTTATGAGGCCGATTTAGTTTACATGTTTACTTTATTACATGCATGTCTATTTTTGTTAATATATCCATTAAAAATTCCATGTTTCTAATGCTTGCGTGATAAAGAGAATTTCGTTTTCCGAAAAATTATATATGCGACGTTATTAGTATGATTTATACATATACATGCTTTCATTAATACACTATTATGATATTAATTTTACACAATAGTCTTTTTTCTACATTTCTTTTTGGTTAATACAAATTTTTCGGGTGTGTACATGTTTGCTGACTTACATCTTTTCGACTTTGCACGTTTTTTAGTTTATTTGGTTATGACTCTTGCTCACAGTCTTGTTGATATCTTTTTCATTGTATTGTGTAGTTGCTATAGAAATGAGAATACGTTTTTCCAGACAATTCACCAATCATTAAATTAACGACTTTAACATATTTAATTGATACAAATGTAGCATCCGCTACCAGGCGTTAACAAGAGTTATTTATTATTTTAAATATTACTTCTTATTAGATGCGGGTAGAGATGTACTGATCTTAGTTCTGCTTCGATATAAGATATGTTGTTATTAACTTATACTAACTCCAACTAATCTGATACTATTTAGGTATGACATCATCGCAGTTTTCTTCCATGATTCACCTTTCTTCCACTGTGGCCTACGGCCGACTCCAATCTCCGAATCACTCCACACTCATATGCCTTCATTGTTGATCAAGTAGTTCCAAGTCTCAGCTGCAACCCTCAAGGCTGGATGTAACTGACTTAAACTCAATTTGTAATGTGTAACTTTGTACTTCGCAATCTGGCAATGTCACTAGCTGCTTAATAAGTATCACTTTAGCCATTACTAAAAACTATTGGCTTTAGTTAATATAGATAATAACATAGATAATTACTTGCAGCTTCCTAACTTACATTTAGATAACAATACATGCTCAGTCTATTTATCAGTCTACTTATAGGTCACCTACGTAGTCAAGATAATATAATATAGAAACAACCTACCATTGGCTAACTAGCCTTATGTCCGAAGTCTATTATTTAATACATGTAAATGAATCAATCGATAGTCAGCTAAACGGAGAAAAACTCCTATTCGTACCCCTAACGTAAATGCAGGTTCATGGCTTGGATCAAGGACCCTCGAATTGCTCCTGATATGTGCCCAATCCACTACTAATTCATCTACCGTTTAGCTTGACATTGATTAATATTAAGCAAATCAAATTAAATCTAAGAATAAGATTTCCGAAGAATTTACTTCCAAATTGATTTCCGCTCTATTTATAGTTCAATTTCAAAAAGTACCTGTCATTTGAAATTTGAATTTATCGTCTGCCAAAATAGCTAAAAATAATGGAAGTTTTATCGCCCCCTTTGTTTTGCCAAATTATTCGTTGACAAGTACTAATTTGCAATATTGTTTCTTAGTTGCATTTTACAAACATAATGATGATAAATAAGTTTAAATTATTTTTTAATTCATAATAAATAATAATTCGATCCTAATTCTGACTAATAATCCAATCTTCTCTTCTTAGCAGCATTATGCTTCGGATTCTGCTACACAAAATTATAATTGCAATCATTCAAAATCATCTATACATTTAATAATCTAATTATTTAGTTACTATTAACTAAAATTTCTCATGTTAAGAATACTAAAGTTCAATTGAGCATTGAATTATGTTTATCGTTTTTTGGCAACTCTTTGAGGAGGTTGAAAACCTTCACATCAAAAAATGTTCTTTCAAAAGACGTTCCCCAAAGGCCATTTGCTTTGATATCTAGCCAAGCCTCTTCATCTGTTGAGGTTGTAAGTTTTGAGAATTGTAAATTATCAAAAGGTTGAAGTTTAGGTTCAACTTGAACATTATAGCATATAAGAAATGTGCAAAAGTGTCACGAATTTTATTGTGTCGAATAATGGTGTATCTGCCTTTTGCACAGTGAAGAACATGGGTAACTGTGAATTCCCATCCACAAGGGAAAAATTGTGGCATTTTTAGCGGATCTCATCCATATCTAAGTGATATGCCATCTAGAAAATCTCGCTTACTTAGATGATAATTGTATTGTTTGAGTGGAAGGGCATTTAACCACATAGATGATCCTTTTTCTTTGGTGAGCTGGATTAATTATTGCTGCTCACTTTCTAGGACGTCATTTCCTTTTTTCTGTAATGATTTTACAGTAGTAATGATGAGGGAGACTTGGTGCCAATGGGACACCTTGAAGTTCTCATAACACCTAGCTGATTCACTGATATCAGAGACTGGTTTAATTAGTGAGTCCCATACTTGACAAAGGGTTTTTGACAGAACCGTTAATGGATTTAATTAGTGAGTCACCTACTTGACAGTACTGGTAATGGGTTTTTGACAGAACCACTAATGGATTTAATTAATGATTCACCTACCTGTCAGCACCACTATGGGTTTTCAAATATTATCATGGAAAAATTCCAATGTAATTACTGACTCATTCTTGTGACATTTCAAGGGCTGATTTATAAACACATGTTTGCTATAGTGACTAATTACGTTACATGATTTGGTTGTTATACCCAATGTTATTCACATGGCTTACACCTATTTGATTTATAATAAAACACCAAAAAAATTTCATGTTTCAATTGATTAGCCATCCCTATGTACAATATTTAATTCATTTTCAGCATTACATTACATGCAAAGACTACACATTGTTTTCCAATTACATTGCCATTTTTCCATTGTAAAATTCTATTTGTTTTGATCATATTCAAATACAGAAAAATGAGAAATATTTTGTTACATGCATAATACACAATAGAAGAAACCTACATTTTCAGAAAGAGTAAAACATGGTTTATGTATAAAATTGCAAATTTGCATTCCTAAAATTTATGCATGCAATGATATCAATAAAATGTATATACACTTCAATATACAAAATTATTATATATTAGTTTTTACATGGTGATCTTTTCTTTACACCTTTTGTTGGTTTTTTATGAATTTTTCAGGTTGTACACATTTGTAGACTGATACACCTTTGTTGACCTGCACACGATTTTTTGGTGTTGTACACACTTTTAGACTGATACACCCTTCTCGATTTTCCATGTTTTTTTCACTTTTTGTATGTTTGTAGACTGATACATCTTTTCTCAACTTTCCATGTTTTTTTCACTCTAGTTTGCTTTTATGACTTTACATGGCTGTATACATTACAGGGGTTTTTCCAGGTTTCACTGCTTTGGAGACTTACACACCAGTCTTCAGTTTTATTGGTTTATAGGGTTTGTCTATGTGATTGTATGCATCACATGATGTTCCACTTTTCCATTGTTTTGCATCACCAAATTATTTACAATTCCATGATATGCGCTGCCTTTGTTCGAAATGTATAAACTTGAAAATGCATGTGGTGAACTACACATTAAATTCAAAAGGCAAAACATCTACAATCAATTTAAGTTTTAATAATAATTCAACATTTGTAATTTAGTTGATATTTAAAAACTATTATGTATAAATATTTCTATTCAATCAATTGCAGGTTAAGCAAAATGCGATTATACAAAATATTCAACATAGCAAAATCAATTTAGTTTTAATAAAAAAAATGTGTACATAGGAAAAACAAATTCTAAATGCTGGGAAGTGAAATATTTCATCAAAGTGTTTAACTCAGTATAGCAATATCATATACAAAATTGTTTAAGAGTATATTACATACCTGGTTCATAGTGGAAATCCATTTGTTAGCCAAGTTTGCTTCAAAGTTAAACTGACTTCAAAACATCGAGTTAATTTTTTAACAAGAGCCCAAGAAATTTTGACAGGTATCCAAAATCAATTAATGCAACCTCACATGGATTATATAACAGTTTCTCCAAATACATTGTAAATTCATTCAATCCACCTGGGAAGCATACACCAGGCTTCCAGCATTTTTCAGATAATAATGTTACAATAACCATTACATATACCACCTGTCTATGAGTTTGTTATCATCCAAATGAACTTGTAAAGTAATGTCTATGTATTTTATTAAATTGTACATGAATTTTTATCAAATGCAAGTTTTAGATAATTTTATTAAGACCATTATCACACAAAAAATGATTAATAAATGGTAAATTGGTAAACACAAGCACCTCTGGTATTTTATTAAAAAATAAAAATGCATGAAATATATAGTAAGCACTACATATCAGAGATGTTCCTTGTAATCGTGTTTTTCTATCACCCTAATAAACATTAAATCCTGGATAGGCAGTGTGACAATAGCATTCAATGTTAGGATAATGTTTTAGGAGACGTGCAAGAGAATCTTTGAAAATTAAGTCGCCATTGTCATCTCATATATTCAACAACCAATGTGTACCAGGGTGATTGTGGGGACTTGCATTTGCAATTAAAAATGAGCCTTGAACAAAACTTGGCTAAATATCATCCAAGGCATGTACACCGTAAAATCAAAAGCAGAGTGAGGGAATTTGTAAGGAAATGCATCTAATCTCGTCAGAGTCCATTAAATATTTAAATAATTGTAAAGTCTCCAATGTCTAAATTTAACATAGAGTCAAAACAATAAAAATGGTAGATGGCCAAAATTGGTAAATTACACCAAAATCTGTAAAATATCAGATATCCATTGCCAATTCAAATTACACCAAAATCTGTAAAATATCAGATATCCATTGCCAATTCAAAATTCTCTTTTAACAAAACCATAGCTATCATGGTAAATTGCATGTATTCTAAACAGTTTTCACCATTTCAAAAGTGAGTATAGCCTCAAATTATCAATTCCAATCAATCCTTGGTGGGGGTTCATTTGCAAAACCTTTTCAACACCAACATTGTGAATACCATATTTCTGTAATAGTGTAGCATCTGCTACCAAGGGTTGATGTGGGTTAAATGATTCTTTAAATTATTATTCCCTATTCTATGTGGGTAGGGATGTACGCATATTAGCTATTTGTTGCATGCATTTCTGTTAATCTTTGCTTAACTGAAATAACTGAATACTGTTTAGCAACTTCACCATCATAGCTCTTCTCTGTGATTGGTGTATATGNATATTATCAAAGTGAACCCGAAAGGGGTTGTTATAATACGGTATATATTAACATGGCGTAATGCAAACAAATGTGATATTATCAAAAATTACTCATACCAAAAAGTGTAAACTAAATTTGAACATGAATCATGCAAATAGGCCCTAATATGGTACACTAATTAAAAGCTATTAGCAAGCTGTCAGCCAGTTACCCCCGAGCTGTCAAAAAGCACTTTGTGAGTTATCGCAATCTGCCAGAAATTCATTAGTCATCTGTCAATCAAATGGTGAGTCACTAAAAACACCCCCTCGATATCGCAGAGGTCAAAATGTCAGTTTGTGATCAGGGATCTTGACTTCCTACACTACTATTATGTATACCACCTGTCTATGAGTTTGTTATCTGAGTGAACTTGTAATGTAATGTCTATATATTTTATTAAATTGTACATGCGTTTTTATAAAATAAAAGTTTTAGGTAATTTTATTAAGACCATTATCACACAAAAAATGATTAATAAATGGTAAATTGGTAAGCACTATACAGTAAGCACTACATATCAGAGATGTTCCTTGTAATCTTGTTTTTCTATCACCCTCATAAATGTCAAATGTTAGGATAATGTTTTAGGAGACGTGCAAGAGAATCTTTGAAAATTAAGTCGCCATTGTCATCTCATATAATCAACAACCAATGTGTACCAGGGTGATTGTGGGGACTTGCATTTGCAATTAAAAATGAGCCTTGAACCAAACTTGGTTGAATATCATCCAAGGCATGTACACCGTAAAATCAAAAGCAGAGTGAGGGAATTTGTAAGGAAATGCATCTAATCTCGTCAGAGTCCATTAAATATTTAAATAATTGTAAAGTCTCCAATGTCTAAATTTAACATAGAGTCAAAACAATAAAAATGGTAGATGGCCAAAATTGGTAAATTACAACAAAATCTGTAAGATATCAGATATCCATTGGTAATTCAAAATTCTCTTTTAACAAAACCATAGCTATCATGGTAAATTGCATGTATTCTAAACAGTTTTCACCATTTCAAAAGTGAGTATAGCCTCAAATTATCAATTCCAATCAATCCTTGGTGGGGGTTCATTTGCAAAACCTTTTCAACACCAACATTGTGAATACCATATTTCTGTAATAGTGTAGCATCTGCTACCAAGGGTTGACGTGGGTTAAATGATTCTTAAAATTATTATTCCCTATTCTACGTGGGTAGGGATGTACGCATATTAGATATTTGTTGCATGCATTTCTGTTAATCTTTGCTTAACTGAAATAACTGAATACTGTTTAGGTACTTCACCATCATAGCTCTTCTCTGTGATTGGTGTATATGTGGCCTCTGGCCAACTCCAATCTCTGCATCACCTCACTCATGTTTCCTTTGCTGAATTAAGTAGCTCCCAACCTCAACTCAACGAAGTTCTTATGTGTTCCCAATCCTAACTTGGTGTAGTTCTCGATGCTAGTTGTAACTGACTTAAACTCAATTTGTATTGTGTATGTAATTCACTTTGCATCCTTGCAATGCGAAACTTAAATTGTTTTTCTAATTAATCATCATAATTTGATCTTAGTTTTGACTAATCATCTGATCTTCTTTCTTTATTAGCAGCATTATTCTTTGGATTATGCTACATGCCCTCCTCAGCTTGCGTTATTTTTAGCACTGTGCATTCTCTGTGGACTAACTCGTCTGCCATTCAAATCATTTCTGCTTGGGGATCACTCCAGCTTGTTGTTGGAAATTCCGGTTGTTTGGTTATTTTTAATACCGCCTTTTTCTCCATTGTTACTGTGCTGTGATATCACAGGAATTTAGCTTCTTTAATATTTTCAGACATTGGTGTTATCACTCTGAGTTCATTCATTTTCTCTGAGAAGATCTCATAAAATTTCTTATATAGATGGATCCCTTTTATTGCTATCATTAACGTCATCTGCATGTCTGCTCTGCTAGTGTGCGCCATTTCCTTGCGTACTGTTGTGTTTATGTAAAAGAATGTGAACACTCTCCTGAGGCTCCTTGTGTTTGCCACGTCCTTGTAAAAGAAGCTTATGTTTTCTCTCACTTCCTCCTCTGTTATTGTTGTTGGATTGTTCTTATTTAATCTTATCAATGTTACTATCTCCACTCTTTTCATGACATCATAAAAGTGGTACTCTTTGTCCCATAAATCCAACCACACCACATCGTTTACTCCTGAGAACTGCATGATTGCCTTTGTTGATTGTTGATCTCCTCTCGCAGTTCTTTCAGCTGTTCATGTATTGGTCTTCCTGAGTATATAGTTGATAAGGAGTTATTGCTCCCTCAACATATACCCTTTCCTTGTTATCATTTTTTAATTGTATTTCTTTTGTCTTTTTATAATCATCTCATTTGACTATTGCTTCTGCATCTTTTTTGTATTTACATACATCTTGTATTCATGTAAGAAAGTTTTGGTGATCTTTACATTTTTTGGTATCCTCCATCATGGGAGTACCATCAGGATCAATACTGTTTGTGGTGGGGTGCATATGAGGATTTTAGTTTTATCTGTTGCTCTATCTCTCTATAATCTCAAGACGTTGTCAGCGCTGTTGCTAGTCCGATTGTGGCTGGATAATTCATTTTACTTTCTTTCAGTGTTTCCCAGAATATTTTGTGTTAAGCCTCTCCTGCTCATTCTCATTTGGATATTGTCATTCACTTCTAATTTTGACGTGATGCATTCTGCGTCCACTGCTAGTTGATTATATGGTTTCAGCATCTCTTCCCATTTGGTTTCTGTGAATGCTTCTGTGAACATCAGTTTCATTGATGCTACTGTTTGCTCCTCCTTTATGTATTGGTAATTTCTAGAGTGAATCTTTTCTTTCTCCTTCGTTATTTTTTATGATGATGAATTTCTCCACCCTCTTTTCTTTGTATGCTTTGGTGTCCCTGTTTGTGGTTTATAGTTATTTCTCCATTCTGTCGTCTTTTCCTTATTCCATATTGCCTTTTTGTAGATGCGGGCTTTATTCTCTATTGTTGCCTGTATGTCTATGGCTTTCCTAATCATTTTCTCCAACTTATCATCTACATTGCACTTGATTTCAAATTGTGTGCAGATGTTCTCTGGCATGCCTTTGCAGATGTGAGAAAAGAGATCATACTTGGAATACTTGTTTTCCCTTGAGCTAAGTGTCAACAATCATTCTATCTGTTGGATATAGTTTCGGATATCATCCATCTTTTGCATCTTTGTGGAATTCAATATGATTCGATATTGATTTTTGAAGCTTTTGTTTTCGTAGTAATCTACAAAGTCTCTGATTAATAATTTGTAATCTCGTTTTATGTCCGCATCCAAGAGCAAATAGTGTGGGAACCTTGCAGCTGCTGCCCTTTGGTTCACTTTTCTCTATGCCATTGTAATCTCAAACATTTGCAGCCATTCCAGAAATGTTGGGTTATAGCTGTCCACTTTCCTGTTAAATTTAGGCAGAGTTGCCTTACATGGTATTGTCTTGTGACTATTTTCTGGCAGCATTGAATTCTCATAGACTGGTTTCTTTTGTCTATTTGTTTGTTCACTAACTGTGAGTTGACTTGTCACCACTCTCATTATCTCATTGATGATCTTTCTTTTTGCTTTTCCTCTTCTTCCTCCATTTCTCTGAGGTGTTTTTTAAAGTTCATGGGTGATGCTTGTAAGCTCATTCCTTCTCTCTGTTCAATTATCATTTCATGCATTGGTGTTAGCTTCGGCTTTTCTTCTCCGTCTTCTTGTAGTTCTTTCAATTTCCATCACAGGTCTTCTATTTCTCATTTCTGGTTTTCATGATTTTCATCTCTGTCTAACTCTGTTGATCTGAGTTTATCTTTGAGCTTGGATATCATTGTCCAGGATTAGTTACTTATTTGCATCTTCCAATTGTTGGCATATCTTCTCCCATTTCTGGTTTTGTTCTTGAAAAGCTTTGTTTGACTGTGCCAGCTGGTTTGTTAATGCCTTAATGTCTCTCTGGAAATTTTCGCTTTGGTTATCCAAGTGGTTATCCATTTCAATTTTTAGTTCACTCAATGCATTCTCATTCTCTTGTTCCAATGTTGACATTCTCTCCATTAATTGTTGTATTTTGGATCTCAATATTGTCTCCATTTCGTTTGTTTGGCATAGGATGTTTAAAACTTCATTGGATCCTTTTTCTTGGGACATGTGTAGGGTTTCCAATTCTATGGGGGATACGTCTGTCTCTGAATGTGCTCTCCTTGGTGTGGAGGTTGTTTTGTTGTGCCTGCTTTGGAGCTACCTTTTTTTCCTCATGTGTTTTGCATCTTTAAGTACAAATAGTAGTGGCTGGTAGATCAGTGTGACTTTTTGTCTTTCACCTGCTCTACTTTAGGTATATTTGTAGTTGGTGACTCATAGCTGGCTGTAAGCTATCTCTGCTTCCTTGCATGTTTTCTGCTATTTTGGTTGCTCTGGTTATTTGTTGACTTTAAGTTTTGAGTTTGGATGTTGAACTGATTCTTCGTCTTCTTCTGTTCTTTAACTGTCATGGTCGCCATGTAGCATCTGTACTAAGCATTGACGTGGGTTAAATGATTCTTAAAATTATTATTCCCTATTCTACGTGGGTAGGGATGTACGCATATTAGCTATTTGTTGCATGCATTTCTGTTAATCTTTGCTTAACTGAAATAACTGAATACTGTTTAGGTACTTCACCATCATAGCTCTTCTTTGTGATTGGTGTATATGTGGCCTCTGGCCGACTCCGATCTCTGCATCACCTTACTCATGTTTCCATTGCTGAATTAAGTAGCTCCCAACCTCAACTCAACGAAGTTCTTATGTGTTCCCAATCCTAACTTGGTGTAGTTCTCGATGCTAGTTGTAACTGACTTAAACTCAATTTGTATTGTGTATGTAATTCACTTTGCATCCTTGCAATGCGAAACTTAAATTGTTTTTCTAATTAATCATCATAATTTGATCTTAGTTTTGACTAATCATCTGATCTTCTTTCTTTATTAGCAGCATTATTCTTTGGATTATGCTACATGCCCTCCTCAGCTTGCGTTATTTTTAGCACTGTGCATTCTCTGTGGACTAACTCGTCTGCCATTCAAATCATTTCTGCTTGGGGATCACTCCAGCTTGTTGTTGGAAATTCCGGTTGTTTGGTTATTTTTAATACCGCCTTTTTCTCCATTGTTACTGTGCTGTGATATCACAGGAATTTAGCTTCTTTAATATTTTC
>CABFPE010001170.1:13207-33230 GCA_900660155.1 Hofstenia miamia | reverse complement strand
TCNCATCAGCCTTGAATCACTTCTGTATCTCCACAGTTCTTCCACCACTTACACCTTCCCCTGCAACTCCTCATGTCTCACTGCCCTTGAATTGGCGTCATGGACTTTAGGAGGGAAAGCTGGCCTGCGCACCAGTTTTCTGTGTGCCCTTGAATCAGGGGTGCAGATCCCTGGTGGGAGAGGCTTCTCATCCGTTGGTCTCCCTGCCCTTGAATCAGCCTTGGGGACTACTAGGACGCCTTCTCACTCTATGTCGTCTGTTCATCAGTTCTTCATTCTCGTCCCTTCTGCCCTTGAGTCAACATCTGGTTTGAGAACTTCTTTGAACTCTCCTTCTCCTGTTCATGGTTGAGAGTTCCTTTGGTTGTTGGTTCTTGCACACCCTCTTCTTCATCAGTGGGAGCATTCTTTTCTAGATTCCTAAATTTAGTTAGTAAATTTAAATGATGATATGCAGTTGTTCATTCACTTGTGATTTCCAGGAGCTTCGCCATTTCCTGGAAAAGTCCACTCTGGAATTGGGGCCCCTTATCTGTTATAATCATTTCCATTGGACCTAGTTGCAGTATCCATTTTTTTAAGACTATTTCTGCTGTGGTTTCCGCCATGGTATTCCGCATTGGGACCATCCTTGCATACTTAGTAAAATTGTCCACCATCACTAGTAGATATTGGTAGCCTTCTTCGTCCTTCAATAGCATTTCCAGGTCTATGTGGACTATTTCATTAGGTTGAGTTGTGATAATTTTCTCTAACAGTGCTCTTTGTGTTGGAAAGTGTTGTTTATTATTGAGGAGGCATGTCATGCACTTATTAATGATGTCCTCGACTACTTTGCTCATGGCTGTCGTTATGAATCTTGCATTGAACATCTTCTCCATTTGTGTAATTCCCAAATGACCTTTCTCATGTATTTTTCATATTAGTTCTCTCTTAAAATAGTCAGGAATCACAATCCAGTTATTACCAGCTTCAACATATAATAGCCCGTTCCTGTTGATTTTCTATTTATAGTGTTTATAGAATCCTGCTGTTATTTTGGATAGTGTTGTCCAAGGTTCCCTGATCTTTTTAATGACTTCACCAAGGATTATGTCATCTCTTTGTCTGTCTATTAATTCTTGTTCAGATACCTCTTCCCTCATCAGTATTGGTAATACTGCTTGACCTTTTTTGTCCACATTTATCTCTGGCAGTCCTTTGTACTCAGTGTGTGGCAGGAACTTGAATTGCTTCTTCTCTCCGTCTGTTTTCACTGCATCTCTCTGGTATTCAGGCAATGATGTCCAGAGATCCGCGTTGTTATGCAATGTGCCTTTCCTGTGTTCAATCAAAAATGTGAACTCGTTTAGGTATTTGATCCACTGTGACACTATTCCAGACTTATCCCCAGAGAACTTCTTTAACCAGGCCAATCTGCTATTGTCTGTTCATACTCTAAATTCTCTACCAATGAGGAAATGTCGAAATTTCTTAATGCTCTCAATCAATGCGAGCATCTCTGCCTTAGTAGAGCCATAGTTTTCTTTGCTTGCCCTCAGTTTGCAGCTAAAAAACTGGATGGGTACCTTTTTTCCATTCTTTATTTGTCCCAATGTTGCTCCAATTGCCACTTGCTTTCATCACAATCTAATATGAATTTTTCATTATAGTCTGGTGTGTTGAGGGAGGGTAATTTCGCCAGTTCTTCTTTGATATTGTCCAGTTCCTCCTGCTCCTGCCAAGTCCATACAAATTACACTGATTTCCTCATTAATTTGGTCATCTTCACCATCTTACCAGCTATATTCAGAATAAAAGTTCCATAATAGTTGAAGAATCCCATAATTCTCTGTATGTCTTTTTTACTGTTCGGTTTTTCTATCTTTCAGATAATCTCTCTAGTGTTGCCCTTCATGCATATTCTGCCCTTTTCTATTGTTCTTCTGAGGAACACTATTTTCTCTTTAAGAATGTCACACTTATTTCCATTAATACGAAGTCCCACATTTTCTAGGATTGTTAACATTCTTTACAATTTTTCAAGATGTTCTTGAACTGTGTCACTTGTGAGTATGATGTCATCTATATAGGGGTCGACCCCTTCCTCCATTCTATGTGTCTTATTTTTTAGTACCTTCGTTATATACCTCTGAAAGGTTGCTGCTGCATTGCAGAGTCCAAATGCCATATATATCCATTCATATTGCCCATATGGAGTTATAAATGCTGTCTTCTCAATGTTGTCCTCTTCCATCTTTACTTGCCAGAGGCCTTGCATGAATCCAGTGTTGTAAAGTATTTGTGTTTACTGGCTTTGTCAAGCATATCCTCTATTCTCAGTAAGAGGTATGAGTCCTTTTTCATCACTTCGTTCAATTTGTGAAAATCAATGCATAAAAGATACTTATTTCCCTGTTTTACAAATACAGTTGGTGCTGCATATGGGCTCTCACTTGGCCGAATAAATTTGTTATTGATTAATTCTTCCAGTATGCAATTGTATTCATCTTTCAGCTGCTCAGGCACCCTTCTAACTGGTAGCTTGATTGGTTTGTCTGTTTTTGTGACAATTTTATGCTTTTTGTCTACTGCCTGTCCTATGCTGATTTCTCCATATTTGAATATACGCTTGTGTTTTTCTAGCAGTGTTCTTAGTTGTGTGATCTCCTGTTCTTCTAGATGTTGGTAGTCTTTGTCGTTTATTTCAGGTGTTCTATATGTATCTTCTTCTTCTGCTTTTGTCCCAATGCCAATCTCCAATTAGTAGTTGATAGTTTCTTGTTGTGTCTGCATCTGAAAGCAGGTAGTGCTAAGAAGCTGCCCCTGTTAGGTATAATGGGAGTCTTGCCACTGCTGCCTGTTGGCTCATTTTTCATTCCACCATCATCAATTCAAACATTTGTAGCCATTCAGCAAATGTAGGATTGTAACCATCTACCCTTCCATTGAATTTGGGTAGAATTGCTTTGCAGGGTATTGTGTTGCTGGCAGTTGATTGCAGTAAGATTGAGTCCTCATATTTGGGTTTCCTGTGGTTTCTTATGGCATCCTCTTCGTGCAGTTGAGTAGTCACTGCTTTTGTGATTTCATTTATGATATTCTGTTTCTCAAAATCTGAATCTTCATCTGATTCTT
This sequence comes from Hofstenia miamia, assembly GCA_900660155.1. NCBI lineage: Eukaryota > Metazoa > Xenacoelomorpha > Acoela > Hofsteniidae > Hofstenia > Hofstenia miamia. The sequence continues at coordinate 30,113 of CABFPE010001170.1, read as the reverse complement.
TGTATGTCACCTCTTTGTGGGTCAGTATATGTGTTGCTTGCAATTTGCTTTCCTTTCTAGAATGAAATTCTATTTGATGGGTTCGTATGCTGCTCGTGTTTCCTCTTCTGTTAGTTGTAACAATCTTAATTTGTCTTTTAACTGTTCTAGTTCTCCTGCCTGTAGTTCATTATCCTAGATTAGTTGTCTGTTTGTTCTCTCCAACTCTTGATTTCTCTCTTGCCATTGTTGGTTTTGCTCTAGAAACCTTTTATTGGACTCCAATAGTTGGTGGGTAAGGGTTTTGATCTTATTTTGGAATAATTGGCTTTATTCATCTAGCCGCATTTCCATATTTAATCTGATCTCAGTCAGTATCATTTTGCTTTGCCATTCCATCTCTTTGACTTTCTTAGTCAATTGTTCTATTTGCTGTTTTAAGAGTTCTTCATTTTCTTGGCTCTTCCTTAGCATAATCATTATATCCAATGGGTTTGTATCTGGGAGGTTTGTTTCTGGGGGTGAACTAAGGGATTGTAATTCCATGTCCATGGCTGAGTTTTCACCAAAATATGCAATGATCATATTGTTCTGGGAGTTACTGCCTTAATTGCAGTTTTCTTTGCGCTTCCTTTTTTCCTTTTGTCATATTTTCTTTCTGGTTTGGATTGGTCTTTCACCCTCTTGATCATGATTCCAGGATCCTAGTGAAGTGCTTTTGTTTGGTTTTGGGTATCTCTCTCTCTCTTAACTGATTGTTAGTTCATATAACTGTTTGCTGCTTTTTCCACTTTCACTTGTAGCTTTTGTTGTCATAAGCAGGTAGTTTCACTGAATGTTTCTTCTTTAGAATTGCTGTTCTTGGCTGTCATGGTCGCAATGTAATATCCTCTACCAGGCATTATCACTGTTTATCTACTGTTACTATATAATGCTATTTGTGTTATTGCGGGTAAGGATTTACTTGTTACATACTGCTTGACTTATTGCTTCTGTTAACTTATGTAACCTGGAATTAACCATTCACTATTTAGGTGACGAAGCCATGTGGTAATCTCTGTAAGGATCTCTTAATGGGCATCTGCCCAAAGCAGATCTCCATATCCAGTTTCACAATTCCATCCATTGGTTGAGTGCCACTTTTCAGCTCAATCAATACAGTTTATGTGTACCCTACTTTAGCTCAGTGCATACTCAAGGCATTGCACAACTCGACTTAAACTCTATTTTGTGAAAGTGTTCTATCCATTTGCAATCTAACTTGTTACTAGTTTTTCATTAAATGTTACATGTAGCCATTACTGAAAATATCTTGTTTGAACAACTTCCTAACTTACATTTATAATTTAGTACATATATGGTCACTTTATCAGTCATTTATAGGTAATCAATTTGGATCTAAAATAGTATTAATATATTTCCTAGGTTTCAGTCATCCAACAGTTTGTTGACAATTAATTATTTTAATACATGTAGTAATGAAATGCTAGTTGGCTAATCAAGAGAAAAACCCCTATACCTAACTTATGTGCACTTTTGTGATCTGGCACAGAGACCCTAGAATCATTCCCTGTGATGGATCCAGACCACTACTAAACACTGCTCAATTAGCTCGACATCTTATTAAATAATCAAACTGTCAATGTGAAACAAAATAAGAATTCCAAGTAAAATTCTTTATCAAATTCTTACAATGGTTTTTAATCTATTTATAGTAAATCCAGAAGAAGTACCTGTTGATTCAAATTTAAACTTCTGCCAAGATGGCAGCTGAAAATAATGAAAGCGTCATTTAGTCAAAAAGTATTTTTATCAACAGATACAAATATCACATATTGTTTCTTATTACATAATACAAATAAATCTTAAATAATTCTAATTGATTTGATTACAATATTTTTAATCATCTTTTCTTTGATCTTAATCCCTTCTGCTCAATGTTTTGCAGCTTATTTGAGTTTTATGTGGATGATGCTACAATAGGAATCACCAAGCTTTCTTTTTCTTTCATTGAAACATGTTGTTGTATCAGCCTTTTTGTTTCAGGTGATAAATTGTCATATGAGTTGCATCTGATTCTTCTGTTCATGATAAAGTATGGATGTATTTTGTCTTTTCCTATTTTTGTCATTCTGCTTTCACGTTCCTCTGATCTGGATGACCTAGTTGTTGTGGACATTTGTTTATGTGAGAAAGGTTGAGAGCTTTGGGTAGTATTTGAAAATGAACTTGTTGACAGTTGTTCAGAGATATCCATTTCAGATCCTTCACTTATATCCTGTNGAAATGCTAGTTGGCTAATCAAGAGAAAAACCCCTATACCTAACTTATGTGCACTTTTGTGATCTGACACAGAGACCCTAGAATCATTCCCTGTGATGGATCTAGACCACTACTAAACACTGCTCAATTAGCTCAACATCATATTAAATAATCAAACCGTCAATGTGAAACAAAATAAGAATTCCAAGTAAAATTCTTTATCAAATTCTTACAATGTGTTTCAATCTATTTGTAGTAATTCCAAAATAAGTTACCTGCTGATTCAAATTTAAACTTCTGCCAAGATGGCGGCTGAAAATAATGGAAGCGTCATTTAGTCAAAACCTTAAATAATTCTAATTGATTTGACTACAATATTTTTAATCATCTTTTCTTTGATCTTAATCTCTTCTGCTTGATATGTTGCAGCTTATTTGAAATTTATATGGATGATGCTACAGTATCTTCATCATTGATAGATTGTTCCCAGACCTCAGCTCAACAAAGTAGCTTATGTGTTCCCTATCCTAACTCAGTGCAACCCTCAAGGCTGTATGTAACTGACTTAAACTCAATTTGTAGTGTGTGATTTGTCTTTGCAACATGGCAGTGTCACTAGCTGCTTAATAAATATTCATTCAGCCATTACTGAAAACTATTGGCTTTATTTAATTTAAATAATTAAATAGATAATTACTTGCAGCTTCCTAGCCTACATTTAGTTAATATTACATACTTGGTCTCATTATCAGTCTATTTATAGGTCACCTATGTAGTCTAATTAATATATAATATAATAACCTAGGATCAGTTATCCAACAATTTTCTCTGAGGTTTTTATTATTACATACATGTCAATGAAAGAATCAATAGTCAGCTAAGCAGATAACAACTCCTAATCATACCCCTAACATAAATGCAGTTTCATGGCTTGGATCAAGAACCCTTGAATTACACCTGATGTGTGCCCTCACCACTACTAATACATCAACCATTTAGCTTGACATGATTTAATACTAACCAAACTGAATTAAATCTAAAGATAAGATTTTCAAAGAATTTACTTCAACAGTTTTCCAAATGATTTTTCTCTATTTATAGTTTCAGATCCAAAATTACCTGTCAAATTTGAATTTTAAACCATCTGCCAAGATGGCTGAAAAATAATGGAAGCAATATTGCCCCCTTGTTTTTGCCAAATTGTTTCAACAAATACTATTTGGTAAATGTTGTTTCTTAGTTGCATTTTACAAAATTAATGATAATAAATCTAAACTGAATTTGCTTTACAATTAATATTAATTTAATTGTAATTTGATGATAATCTTCTTTGATGGACTAATCTCTTCTTCATTTATATTTAGCAGCATTAATTCTTGTATTATGCTACACTGGTCATCTTTTTCATCACCATCTTTTAAAAGTTTATCATGGTGTTTCTCATAATAATACCCACTTGATGTTAGTATTGAAGTCTTGTTGGCTGCACTTTTTGAAACTTCATTGGTGATCATAACTGTATGTGGCCATATTTCATCACCTGTGTGTAGAAAAATACCATTTGCATATAAACTATAATCACTAAACAATGAGTGTAAGGCATTATTTGTTAAACAAACTTGATCTTGTTTTGTATCATCTGCGTCATCCCAAACTAGGTTCCCACCATCACTTTTGCATACAATTTTCACCAATAAACCAAGATGTATGCTCTGCAAATCAATGTATTCATTTTGCTCTTACCCAAAATCAAAATCAATGAGTGGTCTGTTAAAACCAGAATTTGGGAAATATTCCTGTGTACTACCTCCATTAAAGTTTACTAACACCTTATCATGTTTGAAAATATCCAAGCAAGAATGAGTAAACATGGTCATGACAGGTATCAAACTAATATCAAGTGTCAACATGTACAGCTATTTATACCAAATTCTTAAAAATGTCCATGTTTTTTGTAATGGGTTTCTTGTTCACTTTGTGTGGACAAGCTTTACATTGTTTTTTGCACTGAAAACTGTAAATTGTTTAATTCCACATTTTGTTTTAATTGTTTTTGTTATCCTCCCTGGCTCAGAGAAGCCATTACCAGTTTGTTCATGATTCTGACATTGTTTATTAAATTGATTCCTGACTGTGTTTTTTTGCTACATTGGCAATTCTTTGTTTTAAAATCTTTTTCACATTTTCACCAGAGACTATGTCATTTAAACCTCAAATTGATTCATTGAAAATCTCATTACCAATATTGCTTAATGTATTTTTCAAGGGTGGAGTCATTTTCAATGCTAGTGGTATGGCAATGTGCCTTTGTGTGGTAATTACTCCAAAGCCTTTTTGATGAGTTATTGCTGTAGGGTGTTTAAACAGTGTTGCATTTTACTTGTATATCATCTTGAATGAAGGGTGTTTGTTGTTGTTGTGTTGAATAATGATTACTTGATTTTAGCTGCATACTGTCACCATCAATACATTGTTCTTTATAGCAATCTGATGTTAATATATTGTAATTTTCCAGAGAAATAAGCACCATTTCAACTGTGGACATTGTATATAATGATTTGAGATTTTAATGCATTTAGATATTATATATAGTTCATCATAATGCATAAAAGACAATTGAAAAATGCTAGTTCATTTAGCCAACAATTCACACATAATTCCCATCTGAGTTCCTAAAATTCTAACTGCGCTCTATCACACACTGAATTAAACAAAAATATTCAAGAAGCATTTTTCTGAATTAGACTTGAGTAATGCCCCTTTGAAAAAACCAAATGGGTGATTAACACAATACCACAATTTAAGTGTCTTCCAGCTATAACAAGGTTTGCAAATGCCTCTGATTGCAGCACAGTTTGACACATATCATCAAATATTATTAACATGTTTTGAACACTGTTTTCACCTAGTAAACTCTCCTAAAATTCCCTTAAAAATTCCACACACTTCATTTTTGCTTTAAATTTGCTATAAATATTACTTTGGAAGTGACAATAAAAAACTAATGCTTTGGAATATCTATCAAAATAAACCTTATCAATTAATTTCCTGAGTAATCTTGTTTTTCCCAAATTTGATGGACCACTGAAAATTAAAAAAGTCTGATTTTTTCTTAAAGGAACAATATTGCATATGGGCATGCTTTCTTTATAATGAGAATAGCAAAAATTTACATTAACTTATATATTTTTAAAAACTAATCATTTAGTTTCAAATTATTTGTGGTTCTTCTCAATATTATATATTGCATGTATTAAATCAATTTTAACATGGGCTCTACTATTGTATTTCTTCTCAAGTGTTCTTATTACTTATATTAGTAAACAGGAATTATTTTCAATCACTTGATTTATTTTTGTGCCAGTGTGCACAAACCCCCATGTTTTTACAAATATTTTTTAAGTGGAATTAATTAATTTTACCCATTGTACATTACAAAAAGTTTTTGACATGCAGAATTAGCTTTGTGTGTTACTTTGCATCATAGTGTAAAAAGTATATTGGGAATTGACATCTTGACAGCAAGGAGTGGGTAATGGTTTTTGGATGCATCAACTCTGCCTTGAGGTTACTATAACAACTAAGCAAATTGGGCTAATTGCTTCATGTTAAAATATTTTAATGTTAAAAGATCAACTTGTGAGTAATTGAGTCAATGTTTTGAAGTTGGTTTAACATTGAAGTGAACTTGGCTAACAAATGGATTACCACAAAGAACCAGGGTATGTAGTATACTTTTTAAACAATTTTATATGTGTTAATGTTTTATTTGTTTAAACACTTTGATGAAATATTTCACTTCCCAACATGCATGTTTTTGGAATAAATGAATTGATGCATTGATGGTTTATCTGGTTATATTTGTTGATGCATTATTTCTTTAAATTGTACATGCTTAAACTGAACTATATACATTTTTAGTTTACAGGTCTATTCACATTTAGTATTTGTTTTTCCTATGTACATGCTTTCTGATTAAAACTAAATTATGAATGTTGAATTATTAAAACTCAAATTGTTTTAATCACTTTTGTTTAAGTGCTGCAATTGAGTGACTGGAAATATTTAGACATAATAATTTTTTTAACTAACAATACTAATTACAAATGTTGAATTATTATTAAAACTTAAATTGATTGTAGATGTTTTGCTATTGAATTTAATGTGTATTCCACTACACACATTTTCAAGTTTATATGTTTAGAACAAATGTAGCATCTGCTACCAAGCATTAACAGAGTTAATTATTCTTTTAAATCATTGTTTCCTGTTATATGCAGGTATGGATGCACTGATATTATTTCTCTGCTCCAACATGAGATACGTTATTATTAACTTGCATTAACTTTGAGTAACTCCATACTATTTAGGTATGCCATTGTTGCAGTTCCTTTCTGTGACTTCACTATGGCCTTGGGCTGACTCTGATCTCTGAACCAATCCACATCCATGTGCCTCCATTGTTGTATGAGTAGTTCCAAGTCTCAGCTCAATGAAGTAACTTATGTGTTCCCTATCCTAACTCAGTGCATCTCTCAAGGCTGGATGTAAATGACTTAAACTCAATTTGTAATGTGTAATTTAGTACTTTGCAACCAGGCAGTGTCACTAGCTGCTTAATAAATATTACTTCAGCCATTACCAAAAACTATTGGCTTTAATTAACATAGATAAATAAAGTAACTAGTTACTTGCAACTTCCTACCTTACATTTAAATAATGTTACATGCATGCTCATTTTATTGGTCTATTTATAGGTCACCTAATTAGATATGTAATATAGATATAACCTACAGTAGGCTCCCTAGCCTTTTCTCTGATAATCAAATATTTAATACATGCAAACAATTGAATTGATAGTCAGCTAAACAGAGTAAAACTCCTATTCATGCACCTAACATAAATGCAGGTTCATGGCTTGGATCAAGGACTCTCAAATTGCTCCCAATGTGTGCCCAAGCCACTACTACTGCATCTACCATTTAGATTGACATTCTGTGTGGGTAGGGATGTACTCTTTACTAACTGATTTATTCTATTGATACTATTCGTTGAATATAATTAACTATAATGTGATCAAACACTGTTTAGGTGTGGACAGAATGTTGCAGTTCCCCTGATAGATGATCTTTCATAAGGCCTCTTGCCAACTCTGATATATGAATCTTCCAACAAGTAAGTATCTTCATCATTGATGGATTGTTCCCAGACCTCAGCTCAACAAAGTTGCTTATGTGTTCCCTATCCTAACTCAGTGCAACCCTCAAGGCTGGATGTAACTGACTTAACTCAATTTGTAATGTGTAATTTGTACTTGCAACTGGGCAGTGTCACTAGCTGCTTAATAAATATTTATTTAGCCATAACTGAAAACTACTGGCTTTAATTAATTTAAATAATTAAATACATAATTACTTGCAGCTTCCTAACCTATATTTAATCAATACTACATGCTTGGTCTCATTATCAGTATATTTATAGGTCACCTATTTTGTATAGTTAATATAAAATATAATAACCTATGATTGGTTATCCAACCATTTCTTCAACAGTTTTATTATTGCATACATGTTAATGAAAGAATCAATAGTCAGCTAAGCAGATAACAACTCCTAATCATACCCCTAACATAAATGCAGTTTCATGGCTTGGATCAAGGACCCTTGAATTACTCCTGATGTGTGCCCAAGCCACTACTTCTGCATCTACTGTTTAGCTTGACATGAATTATAAGTAAGCAAATCAAATAAAATCTAAAGATAAGATTTTCAAAGAATTTACTTCAACAGTTTCCAAATTAATTCTCACTCTATTTATAGTTGAATTCAAAAATTACCTGTCATTCAAATTTGAATTTATGCATCTGCCAAAAATGGCTAAAAATAATGGACGCGTTTTCGCCCCATTCATTTGGTCAAATTATTCGTTGACAAGTATTAATTTGCTATCTTGTTTCTTAGTTGCATATTACAAATATAATGATGATAATTAACTTTAATTTGTTTACAATCAATAAATTAATTATTGTTTCCACATGAGGATCACTCTAGCTTGTTGTTGCAAATTCGCGTTTTTTTGTCATCTTAAGTACCACTTCTCTTTCTGTTGTTACAGTGCTATGATAGTGTAAAAATTTTGCCTCTTTGATGTTTTCTGAGATTGTTGTTATCTCTCTGAGTTCATTCATTTTGGCTAAGAAAATATTGTAAAATTTCCTGTACATGTAGAGATGTATGCCCTTTATCTCTATCATTAGTGTCATTTGTGGATCTGCTCTACTTGTGTGCACCATTTCTTCACATATGGTTATGTCTGGATAGAAGAATATGAAGACTTTCCTGAGGCTTCTTGTGTTTGCTACGTCTTTGTAGAAGAAACTTATGTTTTCCTTATCTTCTTCCTCTGTGATCATTGTTGTTTCATTTTTGTTTAACATCATCATTGTTACTATTTCTACATGTTTAGTGACATTGTAGAATCAGTATTTCTTGTCCCATAGATCTAGCCAAACTACATTGTTCACTCCTGAAAATAGCATTATTGCTTTCATTGTTCATTTGTCTATTTCATCTTGTAATTCCTTTAATTGCTCATTTATAGGTTTCCCTTGTGTGTATAGCTGATAAGAAGTTATTGCTCCTTCAACATATACTCTTTCATTGTTGTAATTATTGAGCATAATTTCTTTTGTTTTATTGTAATCTTCTCTCTCTACTATAGCTTTAGCTCTTTCTTTAGCATTCACGTAGGTTTTATATTTGTCTAAAAAGGTTTCCGTGATTTTTACATTTTTCAGTATCCTCCATCTTGGGAGTACCATCAGGATGGAGACTGTTTCTGGGGTGCAAATGAGGATCTTAGTTCTTGTCTGCTTCTCTATTTCTCTGTAGTCATTTGATGTTGTCAGTGCTGTTGCCACTCCAATCATGGTTGGGTAATTCATTTTGCTATCTTTTAATGTGTCCCAAAAGATCTGTGTTAGGCCCCTTCTGTTCATTTTTATCTGAATTTTATCATTTATCTCTAGTCTCAACATGATGCATTCTACATCCACCACTAGCTGGTTACATGGTTTCAGCATCTCTTCTAACTCTGTTTTTGTAAATGCTTCCATGAACATCAGTTTCATTGATGCAACTGTTTGTCTTCTTTGACATACTGGTAGTTTCTGGAGCAAATTTCCTCCGACTCTTTTGTTATCTTTATCTTGACTAAAAATCTCTCATCATCCATGTTGATCCATTCCATTGTGTGTTCTGGTGTGGAGGCTCCCCATTTCTCTATGTTTATTCTATTGATTTGTTGTTGGGTTTTCATGGATAGGATTAATTGTGTTGATGTTAACAGTTGCTCCTTATACAGAATTTCTCTCTATGTATTGGTTATCATCTCACAGACTTTGACAGGTTCTGTTATGCCTCCTCTCTGCATCATTTCTGCACTCTTGATTATTTTGACAAATGTGCCTCAAGGGCTTTCTTTCTTGTATCTTTTCATGTCCTGTTTGAGCAGTTGTTGTAGGTTCTTGCCTTTCATCATTCTCGTCATTTTCTTGGTGTCTGTGATTTTTCTCTTTGTAATCTTTTTGGTTGTTAGCCAAGGTTCTGTTTGGACCTGCCTGAGGGCTTTCTTTCTTGTATCTTTTCATGTCCTATTTGAGCACTTGTTGTAGGTTCTTGTCTTTCATCATTCTCATGATTGCCTTGGTGTCTGTGATTTTTCTCTTTGTAATCTTTTTGGTTGTTAGCCAAGGTTCTGTTTGGACCTGCCTGAGTCACATTTCTGATGTAGCACTCCACATGTATTTTCTCATGGGTACAGAAGATAAGAGTGGTAATAATCACAAGATCAACCATCAATGACATTCCAAAACATCTATTGGATGCATGCATGCAAACAATCACTTCAGAATTAATCAGATTTGATTTACAGATAGATTACTGTTTGCAAATGTACAGAATAATAGTAGATCCATGCATTGCCATCAATTTATATAAACAGACAAAAATGAAAGAATTAATGATGGACAAAGACAGTGTGGAGAAAGCCAATACACTATTTATCAAATGCAGCCTAACACAGAGACAGGAATGCTTCCATCAAATCCAGAATATCTGGGAAAACATGAAATTTCAAAAAATAACACAGGAAAATTGGCCGGAGTTAAAGATTGAAGCACTGTCAAGGAAGTTTCATAAATCAATTGAATTAGCACTCACAGAAATAAACAGGGCATATGAACTAAACATGAAGAAGGATTTCCAGCAACTACAGTGTGGATATTTACAACTGAAGATAAAAAGTTAAGACTACTGATTTTGTGACATGTTAAGCATAGATTGATGAAAGCAAAAAGATTCAAGATAGCTCTAGCCCCAATTAACACACAAACAAAGAACTGGCTTCTTAAAGGCCATATCAAGAGGATGGAGTCACCCAATAAAGCAGAAAAACCAATACAGACTATGGAAAAGATAATTAGTCACATTATAATGCATAAAAACCCAATGGGGAAGATGTTGATCATTGATATGGTGAATAAGACAGGGATATGCCTGAATGAAATAACAATATTCAAGCAACCAATGGGGAATCACATGTGGGGAGCCACATCAGAGACATGGCTGAAACAACTAGAGAACCAACTGTGGGTCACAATGAGAAAAATAATAAAATGAAAACTGGTGAGCACCAAGGAAATAAGAAGCGCAGTAGTACAGAAAAACGTGCACAAAAAACTAAAAAGGAAATGGAAAGATATGAATGGGACAGTCCTTGATGCCCATTTACCAAGATAATTAGGAGTGTGTAAATGATGAAAAAAGGCGGGATAACTGAACCAGTAGAAGTCTGCAAGATGGTGACAAAGACACAGAGAGAAATGATGGAGGAAGAAGAGCTACTAACATCCTCTCAGTTACTATCATCCCCCAAAACACAGCAGCCAATTGGTAGGATAAACATCAAAAAGTGGGGAGAAGTGATCCCAGTGAGAACAATTGAATGGATAGATATGGATGACAAACATTTCTTAGTTGAAACTAAGGTCACAAGAGAATCCAGAGAATTCAAAGAAAGGAACTTTCAAAACATCAAAGAACAACAGACAGTTGCAACAATGAAATTGATGTTTACAGAGGTGTTCATGAGAATGGAGCTAGAAGAGCTGCTCAAGCTGTACAACCAACTGGCAGTGGACATTGAATGCATAACTTTGAAAGTAGACATCAAAGAAGAAATGCAATTAAAATTGAGCAGGAAAGGACTCACACAAGCATTCTGGAATGCAATCTTGGAAGGGAAAATGAATTATCCCACCACAATAGGTCTAGCAATGGCGCCAACAACAATGGGCTCATATGAACACATAGAATGATAAATTGAAACAGTATCAATACCAATGGTCCTCCCATGATGGAGACTGCCAAAGGAAGTCAAATTTGCTAAATCTTTCCTACATGAATATAAATCTTACGTCAACACAAAAGAAAAAGCAAGAATGGTAATAGAATGAGATGATTACAAGAAATCAAAGGAGATAATGCTGAGAAATGACCATTAAGAAAGAGTGTACATTGAAGGGACAATAACACCATATCAACTGTACACACAGGGGAAACCTATCCACAAACAATTGAAAGATCTAAGACAAGAAAGCAAAAGCCATACTCTGAAAGCAGTAATGCTATTCTCTGGCATCAATGACATAGTTTGGACAGACATCTAGGAAAAGAAATATCACTACTATGACGTCACAAAAAGAGTAGAAATTGTAATGATGATGAGAATAGATAAGAATGATCCAAAATAAATAAGCAAACAAGAAGTGATGGATAACATTAGTTTCTTTTGTAAGGATGTGGTGAATACACAGAGCTTGAGGAAAGTGTTCATGTTCTTTTACCCAGATAATCAAATATGAGAAGATTTAGCCCACATGAGCCAGGCCAATGTGCAGATGATGCTAATGATTGGAATTAAGGGACGACAACTCTACCAAAGATACTACAATATATTCTCAAGGAAAATCAATGAGCTGTGAGAAATTACACCAATCACAGAAAACATCTGAGAGGTGAAGTTCTTAAATTATGTGAACACAGTAACTACTGAAAGAGAGGCAGTCCTGAAAATGACAAAACAAGCTGAATTCGAAAAAACCAGATGGGAAGACCAAGAGGTGGATTCAATATTACAAAAAGCAGACACTCTAGTACATGGAGAACAAGCTGTGCTAAAAACAATGAAAGCTGAGGAGGGCATGTAGCATCATCCAAATTAATAAAGCTGCTAATGTTGATTTAGAAAGAGAATAAGATTGAAGACAAATTATGATTAGAAATATTGTAAAATTATATGATCAGTTTAGATTAATTTGTGTTATGCAACCAAGTAAAAACAAGTGTCAACTATGAGAGATTAGTATCTGTCAATAATAATACTTATGGCAAAACTGAGGGGGCAAAGTCACTTTCATTATTTTTAGCTGCCATTTTGGCAGACAAAGAGTTTAAATTTGGAGTCAACAGGTACTTTTCCAAAATTACTATAAATAGAGAAAACTTATTGTAAGCAATTGACAAAGAATTTTATTCAGAATTCTTACATTGTTCTTTTGATACAGTTTGATCATTTAATACAATGTCAAGCTAAACAAGTTGTGAAGTAGTGGTCTGGATCCATCATGAGATTGATTCTAGGGTCTTTGTGCCAGATCATGAAAGTGCACTTATGTTAGGTATAGGGGTTTTTCTCTTGTTTAGTTGGCTATCAATCATTTAGCACATCTATAAATTATAATAAATTTGAAATATGGTTGGATGACCAAAACCTAGGAATTATATCTATAATATTTTAGATCCAAATTATTGACTATAACATGACTGATAAAGTGACTGAGCATGTATTAATTATTAAATGTAGGTTAGGAAGCTGACAATTATTAAACTAGTTATTAAAGCCAATATATTTTGGTAATGGCTACATGTAATATTAATAAAGCAGCTAGTAACATGTCCAGTTGCATTATCATGAAACACTTTTACAAAACAAAGATTAAGTCGAATTGTGTCTTGTCTTGAGTATACACCAAGCTAGGATAGGGTACACATAAGTTACATCATTAAGCTGAGAGGTGGAACTCAGCCAAATGGATCCTTGGTGAACAAGTGACACTGGATGTGGAGATCAGCTTCAGGCAGATGCCCACTATCAATCATTGGAAAAAGTACTGTATGGCTTTGTCACCTAAATAGTGAATAGTTAAATCTAGTTGTGTTACCCTAACAGAAATATACAAAAGCTAAACAGTATCTAGTTAGTAAATCCCTACCCACAAATATACAACCAATGTTATCAAGTAACAAAGGATGAACAGTAGTAATGCCTGGTAGATGATGTTACAATGGGTGTCTATTACTACTAGAGACTGTTTGAAGGTGGTGTTTGCAATTCTGATTTGCACTGGGTTTAACTTTCCTTTCATGTCTATATATTTTCCTGATGTGTTAATTAGTCTTTTGTTTGATCATTCCAGGTCCATTTAAAATCGAGTTTCATTGCACATTTGTCAGTTATGATGGAAGTTGCAGCTCTTATATCAATTGTTGCCTTTGTCATTATTCCATTTATTGATATTGTTATTGTATTAATATTGTCAAAATTCATCATGATCATTATTGGTGCTCAGTTTTTTAAAGTTGGTGCTCAAGCTAATTTTCTGATTCATCCTCAGTTTTTGTCCCTCAAATCACTCCCATTTAGCTTGACATCATTTAATAATAAGCAAACTGAATTAAATCTAAAGATAAGATTTTCAAAGAATTTATTCAACAGTTTCTCCAATTGATTTCATGCTATTTATATTTTCTAATCCAAAAGTACCTGTCAAATTTGAATTTCAAATCATCTGCCAAGATGGCTGAAAAATAATGGAAGCAATATTGCCCCCTTTCATTTTGCCAAATGGTTTTGACAAGTACTATTTGGTAAATGTTGTTTCATAGTTGCAATATATAAAATTAATGATGCTAAACATAAATTGATTTTAGTTTACAATTAATACTATTTTTTAAACATCATTGAATTTGATATTAATCTTCTCTGACTAATCTCTTTTTGTTTTGCAGCTTTAAATTGTTGGATTATGCTACAATAATGACTTACATAGATTTATTGAAGGAAAATTCTGATTCATTTTTATAAAGATTGTCCTTGATGATTTGATTGTATTTGGTGTTCCACCCAGAGAGAAATTTGGATGCATTGGTAAATGACATTTTAAAAGTAAAAGCAAAAATGTTGAAATGAAACAAACTAGTTTTAATCAAAGTTGGAATGAAAGTAAATTTATTAATTTTAAAAATTATCATGTTAGTTTTTCCTGGATGAGAAAACAGTTTGAATAGCCAATTAGCAGTAATACCTGGATAGTAACACTTGACAAATCTCAAAGGGGAATGCCTCTAATTGATTTTGGGGGAAACTTTTAATGCAAAAGTTTTTAAACAAACACATGTACTTTAAGTGATTGACAGGTTCTCTGAGAAATATTTTTTAAATTGTTTTGCTAAAACCCAACTAATTGATTTTGGGGGTAACTTTTAACGTGAAAGCTCTTAAAAAAACACAAGTACTTTGATTGATTGACAGGTCCTCTGAGAAATATTTTTTAAATTGTTTTGCTAAAACCCAACTAATATATTTTGGAGGTAACTTTTAATGTGAAATCTTTTAAAAAAACACAAGTACTTTGATTGATTGACAGGTCCACTGAGAAATATTTTTTAAAATGTTTTGCTAAAACCCAACTAATTGATTTTGGGGGAAACTTTTAAAGCAAAAGCTTTTAAAAAAACACAAGTACTTTGATTGATTGACAGGTTCTTTTTGCAGCATCCTGGATGCAGTGTCATGCTAAATTTTTTAATTTTAACATGATGAAATTTGTCTCCTTTTGTCTGACTTTTTTGTAAACATACATTTTTAAATTTTTTTTGATTATATAATAAACCAGGTATTACTAACATTATTACCATATATAGACATTTTTAAAAGAGTGAAATTAGCCTATCATAAATCTCAGGGGTCTATAAATTTTATAGATAATTTAAACAAATATTCACAATTTTTTGAGAGAGATGGAAACCTGTTCAGCTTTTGAATGGATTTGAATTGTATTGTAAGCTTAGTTTAAGTTTATTATTATTATTATTATTTCTTACTTCACACAGCTTCATGCTGGTATTCCTCTCAGCTCGGGGAACTCACCAGTTCCCAGGGAGTCTGAGAGCTTTCCTCAGGACTCTTGCTGTACCTAACAATGCTGCCTTCTGTGCTACTCCCAACTTCTTTTAGTATCTCTTATGCTACTTACTCACTGCTTCTAGTGCACCTAGTACTACCAGGACTACTTCAACCTTCTTTAACTTCCACAGCCTTTCTATTTCCTCTGCTAACTCTCTGTACTTGTTTATCTTCTCTTTCTCCTTGCTTACTACATTTCTGTCCTTTAGTACTGCTATGTCTATCACTGTTCCTAATCTTTTCTCTTTGTCTACCACTACTATGTCTGGCCTCCATGCTTCTATCACCTTGCTCGCCTGTATGTTGAAGTCCCACGGTATCTTAACCTTCTCATTTTCTATGACGCCCTATGGCTTGTGCTCATACCACNCTATCCAGGAGCAACAATAGACGATATTTCTGCTATGCAACAAAGTTATGCATCCAATGAAAAAATGAAGAACGTCCTCATCACGTTCGGACGAAATGATATAATGCAGAACGTTACTGACATTAAAGATAAGTTTTCTAATTTACTTAAGCACGTTAGCAACAATTTTAGGAATGCTAAAATCCACGTCGGGGAAGTTGCACCATTTCCAAATAACCACACCCTCACCAAGAAAGCCACAGAACTAAACATTTTCTTTCACCAAAATTATAAATTATTAAATTACACAGTTTTTAAAATTACTAATACTTTTTATTTAGGAAATTACCCGAATTCTACATTGTTCACATGTAACGATATACATTTCTCTATTTGCGGTTATGTGAAACTAGCTTTAGCAATCAAGCATTCCTTTGAAGAACCGCATCTAGTTAACCACAGGCAACATAACCCGACCATTAGGAGCGCCGACCTTTCTATCATCAACCTAATCAATCAGTGCTAATTAATCAGCCTCGCGTCACACAGAAGATACCCTCTACAACTCATCGCTCTTACACAGAAGTCGCTGCTACTCCACAAATATCATCAATTAACACTGCACGCGACCTAATTCAGCAGCTAAGAAACTTTTTAAATGTTAACTATGTCTTGTGAATTATTATATATTTGTTTCCAAACGCCCAGGCTACAGAGAACTTACAATAACCCTAAAATTAAGTTTATGTTTACATAAAAATTTTTACTATTTGCCTTTATATATTTCATTGGTACTCATAACACTTGTGAATTCGATTCAATTTTGCCAACACCTTTCTATCTTCATATCCATAAAGCATTTTTTTTTAGCAAAAGTAAAAATTTTGTTGTTTTGATCAATCCCGTTTTCACTATTGTTATCAGCATTAAAAAGAAACTAATAACTGCTATTATATATTTCCTTTTATTAACTGTATATGGTATTGAAACAAATCCAGGTCTGATTTTAAC
>CABFPE010001169.1:77159-91851 GCA_900660155.1 Hofstenia miamia | reverse complement strand
TATATATATATATATATATATTTTTATTATTATTATTATTAACGATGCATTCTTACCAATATGCTTTTAGCAAAAAGCAATATAATGAATTTAGAAGATATTACATATTTATTAGTATTTCAAACAACTTTCTGTTTTGTTTATCATTTTTTTAAAATTATAAGTCATATCATCTTGCTTCATGCTATTCCATTTATTTCAATTTATTAATGATATTTCTGAAAAATCCTATTTCTATATACAAAAAGCCATAAACACAAGTTATCTCAATTTATATAATAAACAATTTTGCTATAATATTAGTAACAATGCATTCTTACCAATATGATTTTAGGAAAAGCCAAGGAAAAATAAAGTAAGATATGTTATTTAATTGTGTATATATTAATTATTAAAACATGATGTAATGAATTTAGTAGATATTACATATTATTTCAAACAAATTTCTGTTACCTTTATCATTTTTTTAAAATTATAAGTAATATCTTTCTTCACGATATTCCATTCCATTCAAATTATTAATGATATTTATGAAAAATCCTATTTCTATGTACAAAAAGCCATAAACACAAGCTATTTGAATATCTATAATAAACAATTTTGCTATAATTTTATGAAAAGGCATGTTAAAATAAAGTAACATTTGTCTTTTAATTTTGTTTATATTAATTATTAAAACATGATGTAATGAATTTAGTAGATATTACAAATTTACTAGAATTTCAAACAACTTTTTGTTACTTTTATCTTTCTCAAAAATATGAGTTATAACGTCCTCTTACCATGCCAATCAATTTGATTCAAATTTTTTTACAATTTCCATAAAAAAAGAAAAAAATGCTATAAAAATCTATTCTAAAACTAAATACATAATTAGAAAATTAGAAAATTTAAAAGAGAGACTGTTGTGTTTCTGTACGAATCTATTCTAAAATAATATACATGTTTCAAAGAAGGTGAAAAAAATAACGTAAAATATAATTTATACAACTTTCTATGCGTCAGGTTATTCCGTGCTATTGATTACAATCAGTTTTAAAATAATTGAAATCCTCATTTAATAAACAAATTTTGCTGTTAAAATTTTTTTAATACTTCAAATTTATTTTATACTATTACACTGCATATATATATATATATATATATATATATATTTATCTTAAATATTTTGATCAATTTCTATTTTGAACACCCTAGATCTTTGTAGAATTACTAAAAAATAAACCTAGATTATAATAATTTTTTAGTTTTTTTGTCTAATATGACATTAAATATATATTTATTTTGATGTATTTTGCTAATCACTGTATGCTTCAGTTCATTCTGTGATATTGATTAAAATCTGTTTTAAAATAATTAAAATTATGATTTTGCATTTAGCTTTTGTTCAAAAGCATTGAAAGAATATAGTAAATATAGCTAATATGTATATTAAACTTTTTTATCAAAATCCATTCAGAAAATTTTGCAAGAAGAAGAAAAAGAACGCCATGTGATAAACAATTTAAAAAAATTAAAAATAGATTAATATATTTTTTATCACTTTAGTTTTGTAGTCTATTATTATATAAACATTATATTAACATTAAATTACAATGTATAATTGAAATAATACATTACATTTGTACAGTAGGCAAAGAAGTTACAGTAGGACTCAACTACAGCTATCAGTTGATTAAGTGACATCAACTAAATTTATACTTGAACTGTATTAAAAATAAATATATTTAAAAAGAATATTCATGTTTCAAACTAGTGTAAAATAAAAAAACGGACATAATTGTTTATTTATGTACAAATTTTTTCTAAATGAAATAATAAATTTGAAAAAAATCAAACTACAGAAAAACTTCTATAAATGTCTGTTATATCAATAAAATTCAAACAAAACTGAAATGATTTCTTTCATTGGTAAAACACAAGATGTAATGAAACTTGGCTATGAAAATCAAACCATTTTTGCATACATACATATACCCAGGGAGCTGATTGCAACAAAATCTTTAAAGTTCCAATAATTCTCTTGTTTATACTTTAAAGTTCTTGACAGAATCATTCCCTTTAACACTAAAACAAATATGCATTTTCACCTATAGAAATGAGGCTTACAAATAAATGCAGTGTTTATATATTCTAAGGATACATGTATTCTAACAATACACATTTCTAACTACTGTCTCTTATACACACTATCTAAACGAAGTATGTATGCAATTGACTTTACACGTTTTGAGGCATACCTGAGGTATAACCTTTACCCAATCTCTAGTTTATTTATTTATATAATGATATGCGTCAGTAGAACTATCTAAAATTCAATTGTTTCTGGAATCCCTATTGCTATTCTCATTATATAATAATTATTTTTAAACAAAAATTTTTTAACAAAAATCAGCACTCAATTGTACATTTTGCGAGTATATCAGTCAATAAATCTGTACTAAATTTAGAAGTTATGGTGCAACTAATAGTTTTGCACAGCTACTAAAATCAAATATAGCTTTTTCATGTAACTGGGAAAACAACATGCCATAGCAGCAAAAAAATCGTTTGCCACTAATGTCGCAGGACTCATAGTCCCACAATTGATATTAACATCACTTCAAAGCTTTATTGAAACTTGGGTTTTGGGTGTTTGACCCAATACATGTATTAGTTATACCCAATACAAGTTTTTAATCCACAACTAATTTCTATTTGCACAGAGCATACTCATTGTTTAGTCAATCTAAAAATGCTATTATTCAATTCAGCGGATTTTACACTACCGAAACAATTCATTTTAATCTATTTTGCAATGAATTTATTCTTTGAATTAGTTAAAGTTGAACTCCAAGACTCAACTTTTTTCATGCTTATGTTGCAGGAACTTAGCATCAACATGACTTTTTCAATTTTTGAAATATTTGTCAATTAGTCTGATCCATTTTGTCGTTGAAATTTTTTCAATTATTTGTAGAAAACTCCACATAATGTATTCTAAAAATGAATGTGGTACTCTACTATAGTCTAGGGATGCGCAAAGAACTTTCATACCATCTTTCACAGACTATTTCCCCCAATATGTACTGATCATGACTATACAATGTATAACTTAATGATTACATATTAGTAAGTCTGTCTTTAATCCTGAATATTTCAACCGTATTTACCTATTGAGCAGAATTTTCCCAAAGATAGCCGTTGTTAATTATCGTGGCATAGGCCGCATCCAATCCATAGTTACAGGGCAAGATTTATATGCTAGCTTTATCTCATTACCCCTTTTGCATTTTGTAACGCCTTATTTACATTCGCAGAGAACAATAAATACTATTCTTTCAAAATGCATTATAATTTTTTAATATCCATCTACAAAGTTTTGCAAACTGTTTTTTCCTCCAAAATATCCCAATGCATTATTCATTTTGGAGCATAAGCAAATACAATTTGAGGTGAACTATGTCATGTTCAGAATAGCCACTAAAATTAAAAGGTTTCAATTTTGTTGTAATTTTATGTCGAATACCAAAGCCTCCTATATAGAAATCACTGAGATCGCTCATTCTAGAATTCGTTCCTATTCAATGCTATCCACTTATATGTTTAAGTTTTTAATATTGTGTGGCTAACACTATTTTTGAAGATGCAAGAGTAAATTGACTTAGTTTTAATATCTGGAGTCCTAGAAGTATCCCAGACCTTCTTTACGTAGTATGCAACGATGTTTCAGGTATTCGTGCTCAAATAATGTTGAAAATTCTAAATATTGTATTTCAATGTTTTTTCATGAAAATTCAATCAATATAATCAAATGTCATTTAATTCTTTCAAACCTGTCAAAGAATAAAGAGCTCAGGGGTAATAAAAGTACACCAAACCGTCTTAACTGTTAATCAAGATGATTGGAGCTTATGTAATCGCTATTTTCACTGGATTAAAATAATTATATGCAAAAATTTAGGTTGCCATGGGTCATGACCCATAACCCCCTGCCTCTCCGTTGCCCGCAGCCAACGCTTGCTCCAAGCAGACTATCTGCAGCTCAGAACAGTTCAAGAACTCAATCCCGAATTCAATTTCAAATTGTTCTTATCTTCGATGCATTTCCTTTATATTAAACTATAAATATTTGTTTTCTACATCTGGAAATAGAAACGGATGATTGTGTTTAATTGTAATATAAATATTTAACAATTAAAGATCGTACAGAGTGCACCATGTATATTTGCTCTTACATTAATAATTTACTTAGGTTGTTGTAAGGTGCACTTTCCTCTAGTAATATTGCAAATCAAGTATGCGTCTATAAATATATATGTTTAGACATTAGCATGCATACATATAGCGTATTTTTGGACTATAAAACCCACCGTGTAATTGTAACAAGTATCAGTGAACGGATCTATTTCATATATAGGACGCACCGAATTATAAGGCAGACTATATGTCAGACTATTCAAATCATTAACAATAATTGTCAATTGCTGACCTACGAATCCATCAAATTTCTCGTTTTTAACAGTTGGGCGACAGCAGCGTCACTCAAATTCATACACTGTTCTCATCTAAGACGCATTGGAATACCACGCAGTTTGTCAATTTTGTTTACAAATATACGGACCTTATATGAGCTTATATTTAGAATAATATAGCATGATATACTGTAGTAATTTGAACAACATTCATTATATCGCGTGTATGTCTGTGTATATGAATATTGAAAATTGGTTCCATATATTTACAATGTAATGCGTATTCCTGTTTGTACTTCAGTTCAGTGAGAGCTAATATTTATAAAAGAAAATTTTATATTGTTAAAATCGAAATGAATCGAATTTCATTTGTATTGATTTGTTATATGGAATTTGTATTTTTGAGATTTAATATTTTGTTTACACTTCAGAAATCATGCCTTTTTATGAAAGTTGTTCAGTCAATAAATACGGTTTGCAGAGTTAAGCTATATAATTCACATTGTAAACAAATGAATTGTTTTACATTGCACTCTCGAAGTCTATGATTCGATGACCTCCAATAATTATATTTTTAAAATTATTCAGTAAATTCATTCATCTAAGTTTTATTAATGTCTTGTATGTTGAGTTTTGATCTGGCCTGCTATTGTATGGCCTACTCGCTGTGTCTAAAATATATTTTGATTCTAAAAGTTTGCTCTTTAAAACGTGTATTTTTATTTTAATTTTTGGTGAGATTTCTTCCTTAATTCTGTTTCTATAAGCACATCAGAAAGATTGAAATTTTTAATAAATTTTCAAGTTTATCCACATTGTGTATACTATTTGAAAAAAATATTTTGTATGTGAATTGGAATGCACAAAAATCCCTCGGAGTTTCTCTGTATACCTGGAATTTGGATAGATATTCCAACATTTGATTAACTATATCACTGTGCATTCATATTACTGGTGTTTTCTGTTTTGGAGGATTCCAATTGTTGATGTTGCTAGTAATAGTTATGTGGTATAATTGGCCAAAAACAAGTAAAAATAGGAAAAAGAAGACAAAAACTTTAGTGATTTATATTTCCTTAATTAAAACATTGTTTAAAGATGCAATAATTTGGTGAATTTTAAAAAAGTAAAACAGAAAATGATTATTAGATTAAAAATGGACTTATTAACCCATTAGTATATTATTCATCAATTGTAGGCCTCAATATAATTTAAAGTAAAGATATAAATTAGACTATCAATCTATTTTAGCAATAATATTAACGAAGATAAGCCTGCTGACCGACCGTGCATTATTTCATGTGTGAAATCGTCTGAAAAGTAGTCTAATCATTTTACATTAACATTTTACTTAGGTACCTATTTCTGCACTAATAAAACCGGTCTAAAACAACCAAAATTGACGGCATTCAAAAAAATAAAAGAAAACAAGTATTCCCCCCTTTCATTTTTTTTCTTTTTTTCATCTCGAAACAAAGCCTCATAAATCCAAGCAATGTCTTCCGGAAATGGTAAGTATAAACGAAAAAGAGAATATAGAATTATTACACGTGATGTAGCTAATATGGTTGACAGTGTGAGAAACTACTTTGAAAAAGAAGCTAAACAAAAACAAAGACTAAAGATAACTCGTACACTTGAACGAACTTCTGAGTGCCTAAACATAAGTCAAAAAACCATAATTGAAGTACGAAAGAAATTGAAAAATAATGATGAGTTTATTGAGGATGAAACCAGAGAAAGAGATATGGAAGTACCAGCTGAAATTTATAGCAAAATAAGAGAACCAATTACAAATATGTGTAACAGTAAAGAGCATGTTACATTGAATGCATTACTTCGTAAATTGAAAG
This sequence comes from Hofstenia miamia, assembly GCA_900660155.1. NCBI lineage: Eukaryota > Metazoa > Xenacoelomorpha > Acoela > Hofsteniidae > Hofstenia > Hofstenia miamia. Next base: position 85,544 of record CABFPE010001169.1, on the reverse strand, counting down.
GAACAATTGCAACAAGAGCATCAGGTTGGAAGTGGTGTAGAACGACTTCACATAGAGTTTTAACTACAAGAATGAATTATACACACGGGGAACGAAAGAATTATTATGATACAATGAAGGAGGATGTTACAATTGCTGCTCAAAGAATAAACTAGATAAAATATATTAAAAAGTATCGTGAAGAAGGTCGAATGATTTTCTATCAAGATGAGACTTGGGTTAGCAAAAACATGACACCCACCAACATTTGGGTTGACGAAGATGGTGGTGGAGGTTTAAAAGTTCCTAAAGGTAAAGATGAAAGGTCGATTATATGTCATATTGGTGGTGCAACAGGTTTTGTATCGGAAGCAAAATTAATTTTTCGGTGTAAGAAATCATTAAAAGACGCTGACTATCACACGGAAATGAATAGGGATGTGTTCCTTGATTGGATGGAACGAAAAGTATTTCCAAATGTTCCAGAAAATTCTGTTTTGGTTATAGATCGTGCTACATACCATATGGTTTTGACAGTTGAATCAAAACTTGCTGAATCAAATTATAAAAAAAATTGAATTTGCTACGTGCTTGGTGGATCATAATGTATGTTTTAATGGATGCTCAAATATCGATGCATATATGACTTTAACAAGAGTTGATTTAGCGAATCTATGTAAAACAAATAAACCAACTCCAGTATAAAGTTAAAGAAAGTTGCTGAAAAGTTCAATTGCATTATTCTATTCCTACCGGTAGCCCACTCTGAATTCCATTTGAAATTTTCTGGGCCCACGTGAAAAGGCATTTCTAAAAAAATTTTAATTTTTCGCTTAAAGAGGTTGAATTCTTAGCAAATGAGTGTATTGATAATTTTAATGCATGTGAATGGGAAAAATATGTCCAACATTGTATTAAAATTGAAGATAATTATCTTCGAGCTGCGGATGTAATTCCAGTCGAACATTAAAATTTGTATATTTTTTTAAATATACATAGTCTTTTCAGTTTTCAAGTTTTGAATTTCATTTTTTTATAATATGCACAAGATCCTAAACTATCTAATTCGAGCCGAAAACCATGGTATTTACGCTATAATAAAACCCCAATTATTGATATAAAACTTTACTTATTAACTGGGACAGAGCTTAATAAAGTTTAGCGTGTGCATATGTAGTAACTATAATATTTTAGACAGCTTTATTTAGGAGTTTGTTGTTATTATTATATTATGTTTTGATTTATGGTATTTTGAAATTGTTTAATGCTGAAGAGGTTAATGAAATTGTCGAACTTCATTGATATTTTTCAAGTTCAGAAATGCAAACTAAAATGAATCCAGTTAATTTTTTTGAAATCTTGTTGAAGCTAAGTAAGTTAGGCGGATGTTACACGGTGGGCTTTTGCGCTAGAGCAACACACTTAAGTTTAATGCACTCTGTGTAGCATGTGCCGGGGTATTAGTTCATCGTGTACCATTCCAAAGAGCGCTTAACACAGTTCATTTGCCCCGGGGCACAACCCATCGTGTAACATTCGCTTTATTTAAAAGCAATTTGAACAAATAGTATTGAATGCGCCATTGTAATTATTTACTGTTTATTAATAATTACACATAATATTGTTGTTTAAAACGCTCACTCAATTCTCAATGTATAAAAATCACAGAATTAATAATATAGTGTTTCTATTATTCAGATTACTATGCAGTATATTTTATTCATATATATACTAAAGGATGAGAATTATGCCTTTTTGGTTGGAATAAATATTTGTTTCTAATATTTTATATCTATTTAGGTCTGTTTGTTAGAATAATGGAAAAGTATCAATTAATTGATGTTCTCATCGGGTTTTTCTATTTGTTTCCTTGTGATACTCCCGAATTAGTAACGTTATTTTGCAAGACGAATCTCTTACGTTCAGATCACTTTGATTTCTTCGAGAATTTTGGCTTTAAGTGAGTGATTTGTTTATTATTACTTTCTTTCTGAAATTTTTCATACTGCATTTTCGACTTTATTTATATATAACTATTTAGTACGTGATTTAGAATGTGATTTATATATATATATATATATATATATATATATATATGTGTGTGTGTGTGTGTTAGAACAAATTTGCGAAAACAGCAATTATGCATAAATGTCACCAAATATTCATAATTGTTGATTTCGCAACAATTTTACATAATTGTTCACTGATTACGACAATTATGTATACTTGTCACCATTTTTAAAACACTTGCAAGAGTTGCTTTTGCATGCCTTCTTGGTGCAACTGCATTTCGCGAAGCCCTGTCCTGTCCCGATTGAATCAAGGCGTGCGACTTCACGTAAAGCTATATTTTTTCCTTCAGGGACATCTGTACCCTCCATAAATGTCTCCAAGCAAGGACTAAACTGATTTCGGGTATACAACTGATTGAGCATTCCATGCATTGTTCCAAACTTATAAAGGCCACTGTCATTAATAGCAACTACAACAGCTTTTACGTTTGGAAAATCAGCTCGACCACTATCCAACAAAGGAACAGGAACCACTACCGTGTCGCCAATTTGTGCATGCTTAAATCGTTTGCTCAAAAGTTCTATCATCTTCTCTGCTTGCTGCAACTGCTTTCTCTTTGTAGCCAGCTGTTCATGATGAATGCCATGCTTCCGGTGACATAAACTGCAAAGGAAAAAAGTACCACTTTCCTCCTCGTGATCTCCAGAGAAGGCAAATGGAGTGATGGCGTGGCAAGCTAGACCAAAGTCCTCACACAATTCAAGACTTTCGCAACTCTGTCCGCAGGTGATGTCTGTATAGAGGAGTTGCAGGTTTGATTTTATTGATAGATAATATGTCAACAATTATGCATATTTGTTGCTAATATTTTCAAAAATTATGCATAATTGTTGATTTAGTGACAAGCATGCATAATTGTCGTAATCAGTGAACAATTATGTAAAATTGTCGCGAAATCAACAATTATGTTGACATTTATGCATAATTGTTGATTTCGCAAATTTGTTCTAACATATATATAACAAAAATCAAATTACAGATATGTATAGAAATTTAAGGCTATTTTTACATGGAAATTTTACAAGTATGTACACAAATTGGCTTAAGTTTTCCAACACTCTTTACAGACACTCTGTTTATAATCTATTAAAATTTCTGATTATTTTTATTTCATAGCGTAGATTTTATTCGCATGCTAAACAAAGTTTTGTTGACCTCCCTGTCCCATTTTTTAAAAAAATGTCTAAATCACATTTTGTAGGACATTATTTTTAATCCTTTATTTCCATGCTTGTTATTTCCAGGATCCATTTAGTTTCTAAAAAATATTCGCAAAAAATCATTTTTAGAAAAATCGAGGCTCTTCTATGTAGTATGTAAATTTCTTCTCATTTCTCTCTATCTAGCCGATATTGCAATATTCATAGTGCAGATTGTGATAGTTTTCTGTGATTTATGTAAATTATTTGCTTGCTTTAAGTCTTAAATTTGGTTCTACATGTAAATACGTACACTGTACAATGTCTTCATAGATGCATCCTATCAATTTATATACAGGTTAATAAAATGGAAAATGTGCACCTGGCAATTTATTTCAGATATTACTGAGTATTATATTGAGCACAATCTAGAAGAGAATGTTGAAGTCATGTCAATGATATAAATGTGCGAATGACAAATTTGCATCACAAAATGGGTTCTTTATGTAATCAATAGGCATTTGATTTCTTCTTTTATTCGCCCATTCAAACGACCCTACAAATTTGAATATTGTATTTTTACCATAATTTCTTAACAAATAAAATATAACACTCCAAACCTTAATATAATTTTAACGAGGGGCTAGGTCCTCAATCGAATTTAGCAAGGTAAACTTAGCACCACCTCGAGTATACCCTCGGGTAAGTGATTCGGTGATCTGGCAAGCTAAAATGTTAAAGAAATTATTCAGTTCTGAAGCAAGCTCCTGAGAAAATCGATCGATCTGTTTGTTTTATATGCAAACTGGATAGCTTCTTATTTTACTCCAAATTGTGCAACAAAAATAATGGGTTAGATTTGCGCTTTTACCTTGAACATTCAATAAACAATTATTTCCGTATCTTAAGTTGCAGTTGTGTTAAATGAAATTTATATTTGGCCTATAATTCTTTCTGCTGGATTAGTTATACATCCTTATTTTACAGCGGATCCAGATCTTCAGTTACCATTTATTTTTAAATGGTTTAGCTTACCACTGAGTTTGCTCCAGGATTTAATGGTATATTTCTATTTGATAATATGGTGTTCGTAATATCCTTCTGTAAATAGAGTTTTTATACGTTCCAAACCCCCAATTTCTTTAGGCGCTGCAACATTTGCCAAAATTTCTACCAATTGAAGCCTACCAGATTGATAGGATTCTACTCGACGCAGTGATGTTCTTTAGTTTCCTAATGTAAATTATAATCAAATTTGTGGATTAGCCTCTATGGAATCAGTGAAAATTTACACTTCTAACAATTTCAACATCACTCTGTATTCAAAAAATCGTCAGTCAACTGATTGGCGCCCATTAGCTATTTTCGTTCATGGCGGAGGATTTATGACTGGCAGCAGCGGTATGACTTTATTCGAAAAATTAATATCCTTTTGTTAATCCGAACTACTACATTTATAAAAGCGAACCGAAGCACATTAATTAGTCATTAAATAATTTAATTCTATGTTTATATTCCACACAGTGAACTGCTATGTTTTTATTTTTAATATGTGGCTTATATAGTTAGTTCCTTAAAGGTTCAATCGCGTTGTATAATGAAATAAATATTTGTAAAGGCTTGCACCATATGCCAGTGTTGACCAGTTAAATTAATTTAACTATTTTTCATCATTTAAACTATTTTCATTTAATTTAACAAATTAGTTTAACTATTTACAAATTGAAACTGAAAGAATAGTCAAGAGGTGACAAGGGCTTGTTGCAAATGTAGTTTCGCGGAACAGGCGAAAATTGTGTAGTAAAATCAAAATTTGCTGAATGCTTCAGAATTATTTAATCAGAACTAAATTAAAATATAACAAATGATAATCGGTTAAATTCTAAAGCGGCATCAAAGAATTTCAAATGAAATTTTATCCTTATATCCACACATGATCAAACAAGTTTTGAAGTTTTCAATTTTCAGTCGATTTTTACGATTTTCAGTCAAATACAATGCCTTTAACTAAATAGATATTAGTTAAACTACTGAAATGAATTAATTTAACTTTAACTATAACTAATTAGTTAAACCATAGATAAACTATTAGTTTAATTGGTCATCACTACCGTATGCTATCGCGATAGTTTAAGAAAGTAGGTTCATTTGATGGACTGTCGCAGTATAAGTAATTTCTTCCGTTGTTTGATTAAATTTAAAATGAACATCAATGATGTGTAGTAAAATTTGGTCCAATTTTCATGATGCACTTCAAGATTTTTAAAACAGTCGAAAAATTTTAAGAACTAAATAGTAATTTAAACAAGATGAATGCAAAAATAACTGTATTTGCACAACTTAATGCTCAATTTTCTCTCTATGAGCTGCTTCTATTTTCGAACCAAAAATATGATACCTTATTTACATGGCTTCTCAAGCATTTACTTATAACGTATACGGGGTCTGAATGTCACTACTCATTGAAGTTTTCACGTTCAAATTGATATTCACTTTTTTCGGATTTCGATAAACGTATAATTTCTTAAAAAATATTTGTCGCAGATCTATTCGATCGATTTAGAACATACACTAAAAATAATCTCTCATTGTGTTTGTATTTATATATTTTTTCTTAAACACTGATACATCACGATCAAATAAAGCTATTCAACATCTGAAGGCAACGCAGGATAGAGAGGTGTCTCCTCTTTCATTTTTGTCTAAAAATCCTGTTCAGTCTTGAATCATTCGGTGCTGTGACCCCCATGTGTTGTTGCTTCCATGCGTTTTCGATTTCCTGATTACCTGAAAGTTTGGAATGTAGGAAATTTATAACTTTCTAAAGAATCTAAGTTTTCAATGAAAAATAGTTCATCGTTTCAAGTGCTTCGCAAACACAACAATGCACTTTACTACAAGTGTTTAACATTACATTCGAGCAATTTCAACAGTAGATGTGCCCACGATTGACAATTTTATAATAGACCTAGAGAAAGCTGTTTATAAATAGGAGAAAAGTTTGCCCTTTTAAAGGTAAATTCTCATCACTCTATGGTCCCTAGAAATAATTTTATCGAAAAGCTGAAATTTAAAACTGATTCTCAACTGGGTGACATTTCTTAACTGAAATCGAAACTGAAATTATCAAGATTTTAATTTATGTAGAATACTGGTTGATTTTCTTTCGCAGAAGTCGAAAATTATTAAGGTAGTTATATTCCTTTTTTAACTCATTTTTCAAAAAACTTTTTTAAAATGTTTTTTCTTGTGTCTTAGATAGCTTAAATACTGTTCTTTCAGAAAATATAACTAGTTTTGCGTAAATATTGTTTTAATCGACCAAAATGCATTTAACCCTTAGCAACGTGTTTCAACTTCAAAATTCCATAAATTATTCATTATAAACGAGTATTAGGAATTTTGTCTTTTAGTTTATTAAAAAGAAAGAAGATGTTATGTATGAAGCTGGGTCTTCTAAACCGGTACAATGTAAAACGTAAGTGAATTTTCTTGTTTTGACAATTTGCGAAGTGTTGTTGATGTTTGTGGCATTGGAACTTTGTGACTTTTTATTGTAGAATGTTGAAACTTGGCATTTTTACTCTTTATAGCATTATCTAGTGTTTTCCACTTTTCATTTTTTTGATATTTTGTATTGTTAATGAAAAAATCACAAATTTATGTGAATTATAACTGCTAACGAATTAAAATAATTAAAATTTTAAATTTGAACAACTAGTTTTTTAATTATAAATTATTGAAGTATCTAGAAAGAAAAACTTTCTTATTTTTTCTTTAAGCAGTACATATAGCTAACTTCTGACGCGATCAGACCCCTTGAAGATTTAGTTTGTGGGCCACTTCAACTGAAAGGACTTCTTATATTTTGATTTCACTATATTTACATTATTTTTTTCAAAAATTTTTTTAATAAAATTTTAATGTAGTTTATTTCTAGCACTCTTTGTTTTCAAAAAACCGTTTCACTAAGTAGTGATTCTCAATTATTCTCTCCATTTTCTCAGTCACATCAGATATGTATATCTGATACATTTTAGCACGAACTCCTATCTCAATCGAGCTTGAGTCATTGAAGCTTTTTGAGAGAAAACAAATTCTACATTCTTTCGCAATAGAGGCCTAAATCACCCTGAGATCTAAATCTCCGTCGACCAATTGTTGAAAACAATTCTACATTCAGATGAAGTTTTGCAGACAATCAATATCAAAGTGTTTTCCACAAAACTAACTAGGGACTACTTTCGTATTGTAGCATCCTCAATGCCTGCTCATATCGTATTAGTTTGTTATAACTGTTATATCTTGATGTCAATGAAATAATAATTTGTTTCTGTGTAGTTGAAATACGCAGTCATCAGTTATCCAAACATCTTCAAAAGTGTAGTCCTTCCAATCTTTCACGAAATTTAATCTTTTTTCTTGATGTTCTTTTGTAATCAGAAGTCGTTTTTTATGAACTAGGAAATGTGGAAGATATATTCCTCAGAAACGTCCAGCATCACGCTTTGGTCAATTACCACTCGTCTGTCATATTCAATTTGCTATTTTAATCCACGGTGGCGGTTTTCTCATAGTCAACAGCGGTATGTATAACCAATGTTCCTATTTTGCACCATTTTTGATATGCAAAATCCAAATCTTTTACTGATTAAACTTCATGTATATAAAAATATCCTAAGTTTTATTCTATTTTCCAATTCATAGAGATCTGGGACCATAAAATCCAGTGTAACAATTAATATAATTTAAATTTCAGTAAATTTCTAAGAATTTACTTGTTTTAAAGCCATTAAATTTCTATTTTTCAACATTTTAAGTTTCTTCGAAGTTGATGCTTCGCTTTTGCGAAGTTCATCACTGGCCCTTATATTGTTACATGAAAGAAAGTTAGGTTATCGCAAATTTTTTTCAGCCATTTGCAATTAGTTGTAAATCTCTAAAGTCATTTTTGTAATTTGGAGCTTTTTAAGAAAAAGTAATCTGTAAAATTATATCGTAATAGTTGAGCCAATTTTAATGCAACATTTTTGTCAAAATTAGGTTTTTAGGACATTGCTAGGTGACGTTTAGCATATTTAATCTTTTTGTTTTCCTCAATTCTTTCCATTCCGTGTGATTTTTGGCAATCCATAACCAAAACTTAATTTCCATAGTACACAGCGTACCCTCTCTCTCTATATATATATATATA
>CABFPE010001169.1:47481-67687 GCA_900660155.1 Hofstenia miamia | reverse complement strand
GCAAATATAAATGTTTTATGTTTTGGCATATTGCATGTAGAGTGTATAGTATGACTACTAAATTTTGCAATCGTACGTTAAAGAAATAGTAATATTTTTGATGACCAATGAAACTAACCCATCTCAGACAAGATATAGTAGCATATAATTAATTTGTGTAAATTTACTTTGTGTGTGTTATAGGTAATGTCAATGTTTTAGATTAGAAAAACCAGATTACAATATATTTATCAATAATATAGTACACCTCAGTATCAATTACCATTTGAAAATGATGAAAAAGGTTTTTTACCTTGGGTGTAAGGCAAATTTTTGGACTGTTGAGACCAATGCAACGCGACCTGTATTGAATTTATGGAGATTAGAATTTCTCTGGATAAGCTCCGCCTTAAGCTATTTAGAAAGAAACTATGGGTTAAAGTAATTGGGTTAGGGACTTAGCCACCTCGCTTGCAAGATTAATATAATATAACCATATCATTTCATACAAGTGAATGGGATTGGACTATAGAGTGTATTAGAGACTATCTATGTGCTTTGCAGACAATCTCGATTCCTCTTCTCATTTCTGGTGCTGTTGCTAAGTCTTAAGTGAGATGCAATGCAATCTTGTACAATTATATTGTACTTTAATTAAATCTAATTTATTCCTAGATTCCAAGTTATACCTTGAAATCATTCAAATTGGATACTGTTTGGAATGTTACACTGGCCCAATGCTAATATGACTAAATACACTGAAAATAATAAATATGACGTTTTCGATGGAGTTCATGTGGCAAACTATTCCACTGGCCCTAGAAATTCCTGCACTAAGCCCATCTTATACGTTTTTAGCCCAAATTATTATTAAATATTGTAAATTTGCCAATGGCACTAAAACAACAGTTATATTTTGATTCTTGCATTTTTTGTGTGTTGCGGATAATTTCAGTTTAGCACGCAAGGGCTTTCTTATTCACAGTATGACTTTTGGTATATTAAAATAAAACTTTGGCTAATCTGTATTGAATTTAGAGACAAGTGTTTAAGCATGTTGTTCCGGTTTATCCAGTATTAACTTTGCATAACTTTCGCTCTGATTCTTATACTACGTACAGGAATGATCCCGCAGGTACTTATTTTCGAATATAAGTAAACCTTTTATTATTCAGTTAAATTTTACAGAATTATGACTTCCTCCAAATAAGCATTTCCAGATATCATTTCATATTGCATAGGAAACAATTTGCTTACTGTAACAATATACTGTGCCATTAGAGATTAAATTATAATGATACTAATTTTATTCATTTGCCACTTCTTGATATCAATGCATGTGTATTAGTTAGCTTTATATATCAAATATTCATAGCCATTGTTCATATTAGTAGAAGCTCCTCAATGATTATTTGAGTTATTTCGTAGTATAGTCATTCATCCCTTGGACGGTTTTGACACATGCCTCAGTTTTTTAACATGTAAAAGATTCTAGGTTATTAGTTCTCATTTAATGTTAAGCTCTCTAGAAATTTTTTAAATCTGTGATGGTTTTGTAAAAAATTTTAATCGCTTTTAAATCACTAATGTTCCTCAGGATTTCTGAATTTGCACACCACGTTAATCAAGAGGCTTTGGGTAGTATATTTACATAAAATGAAACAGTTGAGGTTAGTTGCGCTGCCTTGCTATTTAGGTGTGCTAATTACCTGAACATTACGTAAGAAAAGAAATGGAAGTTTTTATAAAACAGACTTTTTCTTGTGCTTCAGTCACAACAACACACTTTAACAAAGATCTTCAACATTGCATGGGAGCCGTTCGCCCATAGATATGTCAATATCCAACGATTTCCAAATGTCCTAATATGCTTAAAGAAAATTGGTTTAATGCTTATTCACGTTTTACGTGAATTGCGAAATATATTTCAGTACATATATTTAATTTCTTTCAATTATTAGTTGAAAATTTGAAAATTTTGAAAAGATTGGTTAAAAAATACATTAGTTAGAAATTATTCAACCCATAGATATATAAATAGGCCACCCTCTACAAATTTGATAAAAGTTACACAGTAGTAATTAAGAAATTTCTCAAAGAAATTTTTAAAAAAATAACGAATAAAAACTTTTGAAAAGTTCGAAATTGATTGCGCATTTAAATAATATGTTGGCCTTTTGCTCAGAAGGAAACTTCTGATATAGTAGTGAACTTTTGAAGGTATTATAAAAAATTGAATTTAGAAAGTTTTCAAGTAAGTTTATTTTATAGTCCTAACCTCAACTTCTGGCAAATGATTTGCAAGCTATGATGGATCGCTTATATTTTTTCTTTCTGTTTTTTGCTGCAGTCATTGCTGCTTCACTGCTATATTTTGTTTCAGGTATTTTATCTCGAAGATTGATGCTGCGTTATTGGTCTTATTACATCCTTGGAAATGATTCGTTGGTAGAAAACTTCCTAGAACATTCTCACATTAGTCGTGAAACACAAGAATANTGTAAGAATTTTTTGTAGCCAGCCTCAATAATGGTTGCATATTTTGGAAAATCCTGAGGACTTGCTTCAATAGCAAATGCTGTTTGACATAATAGAAATAACTTATGAGAAGGAAATGCATTGAGTTAGTTTTGAGTAATCGTAGTATAGTCCCAATTAATATTAAATTTACAGTCACCGTTAAAGTTAAGTTGAATTTCTCAATGTAATCTTTTTTAAAAATTTTTGTAATGCTAAGAGTGGGTTTTGTAAATTTTATTGTTCTAGAGTGATTATTGAAGAAAAATCCAGCCTATTGTTTTGGAGTCCATGATTTTGAATAAGTGAGAAAATTATTTAAAACTTCTAAGAATTATGATATTAATATCAAATGAAAAACTTTTTTAAAAAATAAATGAATCTGACCAAGGTGAATAATTTGAAAAGTTTTATTATAATTTGATGTATACTAATACTGATTAAATTATGCATAAAATCCTACAAATGGTTTTTATTGAAATATTTATCAGTTTTGTCCTGTGTTGTGTTATGGGACTTTTAGTGTGGCTTTGTGGAAATTTTTTCTGATGTGGTGTGGGTTGTGGATTGAATACTGTCGCCCCACTGCAAGCCTGTTTATTAGAGTCATGTCTTTTTTTAGCCTATTAAGTTTCTTAAGTTATTAGTTCTCATTAAATGTTAAACTGTCTAGAAATTTTTTAAATCTTATTTTAGAAATTTTTTAACCGATTATAAATCACGAACTAATACATGTAGAGATGTTCCTCAGGATTACTGACTTCATGGTCGTGTATCTCGGGTAGTATATCTATACAAGACAAGCAGTTGAGGGTGGTTGTGCTCCCTTGGGCTGTAGACCTGCTGGTTGCCTGAACATTGAGTAAGAAAATAATCTGAATTTTTGTAAAACTTTCGAACTGTCATTGAAATTTGTTAATTATTTCACGTGCTTTAGTCACACGAATTCACTTTAGTAATGATATTCCCAATTAAAGGGGACCAGATTCTCCAATTGATATTTCAAAAGCAAGCAATTCATTTTTAAGCATACTGTTGATCAAGGTGTGAAATTTGAATTAAAAAAAAGTTTTTAAATTAACAAAATTTATTTTTTCCAATTTGTTCCATATTCCTAACCGAAATTTTTTCATAGGATTCTTGCCAATGATTTGTAAACTACTTTATAAATATTTTTTCTTACTGTTTTTGCTGTAATCGTTGCTGCTTCACTATTATATATTTTGTTTCAGGTATTTTATCTCGAAGATTGATGCTGCGTTATTGGTCTTATTACATCCTTGGAAATGATTCGTTGGTAGAAAACTTCCTAGAACATTCTCACATTAGTCGTGAAACACAAGAATACTTCCGATGTGAAACATCTTCTGATCCCGACTGCATCAACATCGCATGCGGAGGGTAATCATTGCAATATGATGAACATATCTATCCATTGGAAACTACCTACCACATTAATTCTAGAATAAACACGTAGAAAGCTATTTATACATTTTCCAGGAATTACTCCACTTCTATTATTTCTCATATTCCAAATCATATTTTATAAAGCTATTTAGTACAAAAACAGGAATAATAAATCTAGCTGCATAAGCATTAGGTAATAGATTTGTCCTTGTTTGTTGAAAATTATTATTTATTGAAGGCTCGGTACTTCAAGAATCATGAAACCGGAGAAAGTATGTTTTGCGAATGAGTTCATAACAATATTATCTTGCGGATTCGAATTAATTTCTTAATGTGATCTATCTTTAAGATAATAGGAACCTATTAAAAAATATGATCCATATTGTCTATATATATTTCCTCAACAGTTTACTCTGATATATTTTAGGTCTGATTGTCGCAGTGATAAAAAGACTGCTGTTACAGATATGTTTGACAAGCTCCTCCGTGATCCCTATCTTTGTCCAATTGCGATTACTCCTGAAGAAGCTACGTACTTGCCACCCATTCACTTGGTACTTAGCCGCGTAGATGTTTTGCGTGACGAATCCATTCTTTTTGAAAAACTCTTGAACCGCTACAATGTCAATGTTTCATTGAGAATTTTTAACAGCTTTCATGGTGGCTTTTCGTATTTCATTTTCAAGGGTATGGACATTGCTATCACGGAATATGTTGTTGATCTTCTGTAATTGCTTAGTTCATTATTATTTTCATTTCTTATATAAACACTTTCTTGCACTTCTGTTGACACGAAAGTGTTCGAAGTCATTAATTCGTTTCGTTATGGTACGCTAGTTGGGTTACCTGTTTGCTCAATCGCACATTGGGTATAAATCAAAATCCGCGGCGAAAGCCGAAATTCGCTGCTCTTTTTGGTCTTCATTGAAGACTTACTCTAGAACTTGTTATTTTTATTGAAATTTCATGAAAGTTGGTGATGATTGCCAGATATGTATAATCACATAATATTTAATGGCGACTAGATTTACTGCTTTCAAATATTTTAGTTTTTCTATCCAACAAATATGTGTTATTCGTTTCTTTTTCAGATATATATGCGAAATGAAAACGTGCCACAAACAATATCAATTCTTTCTCGACGTAGTTTTAATCTGGTTTCTAATGTACTTTGCTATTACCAGCATGAATTCTAAGTTAATTCTTTACATGCTTTGAAGAATCTTACTTAATTACCACTTTGAAAATCGACTGTCTGTTAATACAAGAACGACTTCTGGAGTTTCGTGTGGTTGTTCATACAGGGCGTGCATTCAATAATGAAATACAACGTAATTATGTAATAAACCAAGTTAGTTAGGCAATTATTAGACTTATGATAAATTGACCAAGATATTCAATTAGAATTTTATTTCTGATAAAATCGAATTGTTTTTGCCGCAGGTGTAAATTACAGAGATTGTGCTAACAGCACTGAATGACTTGGTTTTGATAATTAATTAATATTTAAAATGACTTGGATGATTTAATGTACGCATATAGTATTGTGTATGTAAATTTGGAAATACATTGTATTGAAGTAAAATGAGAATCATGATAAATGACTTAACTTTGCATATAATCTTAGAAAAATTTTGGACCGACAGGACCGCGGTCGGGATCGGATCACTTCCAGCTCTGATGTTGTCTGTGTAATGTCTACTTTCAAAAATTATAAGTAACTATTCATTTTCTGAACATTATTTTTTCTAATACTGGCCTACTAGCCGACATAATTAAGATTTTATTAGAATTATTCACTACAATTATTGGTTTTATAAAATGAAATAAACATGCATGCAATTTTGTTCATAGGAACTACATCGCATGTATAAATCAATTCATTTTTTCAATCTAGTTTTTTGAATTTGAGCACATTTTAGTATTTTAATTTTTTCAAATTTTCTGTTCTATTCTAAAATCACAAAAATAAAAAACTGCTCAAGAATAAGGCTGTAAATTTTTCTAAAACGCCATTGCTGTTTATCTGCATACTTTGTATTGCTGAAATATTAATGTCTCCATTGTTTAGACTAAATTTGTTGAAATTAAAAATTCTAAATTACAATTGTTTAAACTTTATAAACATGATGTATAAGTTTGCGTAGAAAATTTATAATTATGCATTAAATTGGAAATTTCTAACATCAATTTCAGAGTTTAATTTTACACAATTCGAAAATTATAAATGTAGTTGACAAGCTTTTGATGCATTTGGAGATTTTAGAACATTTTTTGGCTGTCTATCGTGGTGAAACTGTAACTACTATGGAATGACGTGTCCCTCAATTCAATTGAAATACTGATTTTTACTTTGAATTTTATTGTTAATGGGCTTTACTGTGTTTTAGTAGAATAGTTAATGGAATTCAAGTATGTTGCTATAATTCTTCTCATTGCTTTGCTAGTCCACCCTTATTTCACTGCAGATGAAACCCTTAAGCTTCCTTTTATCTGGAAATGTCTGATAACTCCATGTTTTGCATTCATCGATTTACTGGTAAGCCTTTATTTTTCTTTCGCCTATTCTGTAGCACAATGATATTAAAGACAGGGTAGAACATTAAGTGTTCGTTTTGAAGAAAATTTTTATTGTTTCAACATGTAAAGATATTTCAATGAGAATAATATTTACATTTACCTATGTACAATGTCTCATTGCTTTTAATTTTTTTTATTGTTTAATTTATACTTGGCACTTTCGTTTTTGAACTAGCTCCTATGGGAATAAAATTAAAGGCATTTTCGCTTGATAAACTAAGAAATTAAGGAGTTGAACGTTTTTATTTGTCAAGAAATTGTTGGAAATAAAAATCTTGAATTAAATAGTTATTTAATGCAATAACTAGTCTTTTATAAGTTTAACTCTTTGTATGATCAGATCATTATATAATGGCTTTCAGTTATTCTTTCCATTTTCTCAGACAATTGGCTAATATTTCATGTATCTTAATAATTTGATTTTAGGCAACGTATCTTCCTAGAGTATCTCCTATCCAATCTTATCAGATTGACTATTATTGTATAAACTATTTGGTCAAAGCAGTTCCACTTTTGTTGGCACCCTATGCTGATACAGATCTGTTTTATGAACTTGAAAATAATGTAGAATCCAAGAAGATATATTCTTCTGAGACGTTCAGTATCACGCTGTTTTCAAGTGCTCCGGTCCATTACCACTCTACTGCCTTGAGTCCATTTGCTATTTTTATCCATGGTGGTGGTTTTCTCATAGGCAGCAGTGGTATGTATAACCAATGTTCCCATTTTCACACAATTATCTTTATATGTGCAATCCGATTTTTTTATTACCATAAATTCCATGATTACGCAAATATCAGCTCCGATTCTGTTTTTTTTTTAATTTACAGGGATCGGCATTGTTGAGGTTGTTTATGAAGTCTGCTTTTCGTAGATTTCTTAGAATTTGCTTGCTAGGGCTTTTGAGTTCCATTTATGCAAAACATACTTAAGCCGTAGTTTTCCATTGAGGATTACTCCGTTTTTTTGAATAAATCGCGACTATTTTGGTTTAAATTTGAAGGAAATCCTAAAATTACAAATTAATGAAATTATATTTTTTGTTTGCTTTTTTTGTATCGTTCATTACATATATCTTAGTCATTTTCAAAGTAGTTTTTGTCATCAGCTAACTTGTGATTATATCCACATCAAAATATAGAGGGTAATTAAAAACATTCATAAACCCAATCAACTTATATTTGATTAAAAAGGCAGGTTTGTAATTTTTCATGTGGTATATATTTGAAAGTTGCAATACTATTTTTGCATCTTTTAATTGTAAAATGACTTGTCTATATAATGGTTTATTCAAAAGAAAGTTCATGTCTACCAAGGCTTGTCCCAATTTTTTTCTTTGAATGTTAAATTGTTTCAGTAAATTAACCAAAGAACATTCTCATTGTGGATTACACTATTCTAGTGATTATTTATATTCTCTTTAAGATAATACAGGGCTGGCAAAATGTTTTTTATAAAAACAAACAAAAAAAGGTTTTATTTGTTTTAGTTGTTTAAAACACGTTTTTTTCAGAATTTTTTTTTGCTTCACATATGCAATGTACACTGATATAACATTTCATAAATATGCATATTATTCAAGTGTCCTTTAAAATGCGCCAGCAGAAAGACAGTTTATGAACATTCTCGCTAGAAAGGCTGTTCCGTAGCGTATACTGCACATATCCCACGGCGACAACATACAATTCAAATATTGGATTTGAATGCCATAAATATTTATCAGTTTTTGAAATTGATACGTTGAAAAAAACATTGAAAAAAGTCTTTGAAAAAAACACTTGTTTGAAACACTGTTTTAAACAAGATTTAAACAGCCTTGTTTTTTTCAGCCAGCCCTGAGATAATATTTACCAATTCTTCTAAAGTTTGATTGTTTCCAATTTTCACCTGGGCTTCAGCATAAAGTTAAAATCTACTACTTAATTAGTAAATTTCGATTGTTATGTGAAAATGCTTTTCAAAATAGAACTTAAATCAAAGTAAAAGAACAATTAGGTAAGATGAAAGAAGTAATTGCGATAGATTCGCAATCCAGCAAATACTGCTAAACTTTAAATGGTCCAATGTTCTAATGTAATTCTTGGATGAAGGTCTTGTAGCTCCAAAACTTTTAGTAAAGAATTGTGATTTTTTATTTGAAAATCTGAATAATTATATTTTGTCATCTTTCAGCAGTACTTTATAACACGCTTTAAGCAATACATTCTCAATTTGAAGTAGTTTAAATTTTGTTATTACGTCAATATATGGTCAAATTGTTTTTTGTATTTTTGGGCAATTTTTGTGGTCAAAATAGTCCATTTTAGGTAAAAAAATAATCACGGTAATAATACAATTTTCAAGTGGCTTTTGAGACAGCCTTTTATCTACTCCCAAGAAAGCAATGTTGAAATAAATGGTTTTTAACTTTGAAAAATTTGTGGTAGTTGAGTTTAATATAGTTGCCTTACAGCTTGTTACATTTTAAAAAAATTGTCCAATGATTTTTAAATAATTGGTCTCGTTATTGAATTATAGCCAACAGTAAATTTCATTAAATGTGTAATTGAAATGATTAACTAAACTGCATCCTGACTTTTTGCAGTAAGTAATGAGTTGGAGAGTTACAATATATGTGGTTGTCTCTTTCGTTTTAAACAAGTGTGTTGTTTAGAAATGTATAGTCCTGTTACTAAATATATGGCTTTAAAATCAGGAAGACCAATCGCTTCAATTGAGTAAGTTTTTGCGTTTAGCATCATCTAAGTATCATGAATTACTATATTTGATGTGTTCTTATTGCTTTGAATGCTATTTTGTAATTTTTTCCCTGTTTTGACTTTAATGTGAAGCAAAGGCCACTCGAATAACAGGACCTCAAAGCAATACAATATTGTAAAGAAAAGTAGGCTGATAGTAAACCTTGAATATTTCATAGTAGAATTTTGTTGTTCTTACTATTGTAAATATAATAAATACTTACCATTAAATTTAATTCATTGAAATTGAGAACATTTTTACTTTTTTCTTTATCACTGTTTATTTTTGTAACAGTCGAGAAGACCTTTAAAATTTTATATGTTGGTAAAACTACATATATCTAATGAATTATTTTCAGTGTTCGATATAATAGAAAGTTGAAGAAATAATATTTTAAAGTCTATTTATTGTTTCACACTATTGAATTGATTCGGCTTCTTGTTATTCTAGTTACCCCTGTGATAAATAACTTTTTAAAAGGAAAGGTTTCAAGATACTCATAGAATTTGAGAAAAGTTTTATTTCCATTATTTAAAATTTAACAGATCGTTTATAATTTTTTACTTAAAATTATGCAAGAGTGAGCTTTATTGGTATGCTTATATTGTTTTTGAAAATGTGTGTTAGAATAATATTGTATTTTCACAGTTAATATTTTTACTAGCTATCTTAAATACACTTTTTTTTCAAACTATGAAGTTTTTCTATAAATGCTATTTGGGTGTTTGATATTTCCTAGATTTGGTAAATTTTTATAGTGAAATAAATCACATATATGAGGTGTCTGTGTAAGCAACTGGTCTTTGGAGTGCATTGAGTGCCTNGCAAAAGGCCGTTGAGATTTGCAAGTGTGCAGAGAAACTGCTGCTCAAATTTTGTCACTTTCCCCCGATCTACAAGATCATGTTACAAATGTTAAACATGAAACAGACGAAATCGACTTCATCAGACAGAGAAGATTTATTGGAAAAGTCAAAAATGGACACCTCTTCAAATGCGAATGTCTCAAAACATTCATTGCGGAAAATGTGGACGTACTCATATAAGAAATAATTGCCCGGCTGTAGGACGNACACTTTTTTTTCAAACTATGAAGTTTTTCTATAAATGCTATTTGGGTGTTTGATATTTCCTAGATTTGGTAAATTTTTATAGTGAAATAAATCACATATATGAGGTGTCTGTGTAAGCAACTGGTCTTTGGAGTGCATTGAGTGCCTCTACTATTAAATATCATGCCTTTTACACTCATAATACTTTTCAAAGACCTTTTCTTTGACAAACAATAATATATCATTAACTTCCAGTATTGAGGTCGTAGCTTGAACTTCTCTAAATGCTGTAGAGTGATGCAATTGTCTTGGTTTGTTATTGAAAAACCTTCTTCTAACCACTATTCTTAAGCCTGTTCTTCCTTAAGTGAAACGTGCTAATCTCAAGATGGGAAGTAGAATGTTCTATTGGCTTCATTTTTTCACTCAAAAAACAATTCCGAATTTATTTTTTGTAGGCCGCTAGCTCTTTCCACTGAAAGCTTAAATTTCTAACAATCGTTGCATGGACCTATTTTCATTAGTTAGTTACTATTCTTTCTAGTGTAAAGTCAATCTCTAATTTCGGTTATTTCCGATGCGTTTTCTTGATTTCAAATGATATTTTTGTCATTGTAATAAATTTATAGTTCTTTTACTCAATGAGTATTAACTGCGTGTTCTGACATTTAGTGTGCAATAGATTTATATTTTCTCAAAAAAATCAATTATTGCATAGATATTCTTGTAATACTGTTTCACTTTAGTTGAAAATATGACTTTTTACAGAAGCAGAATTCTTGTTTTGCGATCTACGTTACATTTCCCATAGAAAGTGATCACTTTTCTAAAAAACTCCCAAAATTACTCTAAGCATCACAGCAGCTGACAGGTTTTTGAGTAAGAACAAAAAATTTTCCCAACCTTAAAAAATAAAGTGAAGTAATATTTATATTATAGGCCAATGATTTTATAAACCTGGTGTGATCAATGTAGTTTTGCCACCATTTTATTTAATTCCATTTCTAGACCAAATCCTTGTGTAAATGATACAACTTTTCTTGCTAAACCAATTATAGCCAACAGTGTGAAAGGCTGTTTTAAAAAATTAGAATTCCTCTAATGCAATTTCTCATCTTAATTGGTTTAGCAACAGAAATTGGATAGCGTGTACTGGGAAAAGAATACTATCAACATTTGCATTACTATATTTCAAAACTGGATGTTTAATTTTAAATGACTGTTGAACAGTCGGCTAATATTTTGTGCCTTAAGAGTACATCTATAATAGTTATAGGCATATGCTTACTTTACTTTGTTCAATGATTACAAATTTATGTTTTTTTATAAGTTATCGACTCGCTGTTGAGCATTTATATCCTTCTGCGATTGACGACTGCATTGAAGCTACCCGTTGGATGTTATCTCATGCCAAAGAATTCGGACTCGATCCAGACGATGTTGTATTAGTTGGAGACAGCGTCGGTGGGAATCTTGTTCTGGGAGTTGCTATAAAGTTCGGTCAAATTGAAAANATATATATACATATATATATGTATATATATATATACATGTATATATATGTGTGTGTGTTTTGGAACAAAGAAAAGTAATAATAAATATCTACAAAAATAAAAAGTAGTAAAAATATGGTAGGTTTGACGTCAATTTGAGCAATTCTAAATGCTTTTGTAAATTTGTGTTTTCAGGAAATTTACCAGTAACTATTTCATCATTGGCCCAAAGTGGAAATGATAAGTGGGCCGAACATCTTTGAATTGTAAACACTTCATTTAATTTTAATTGTCTTAATTTTAGAAATCGATTTTTAAGCAGGTTATACCTGTATACCCAGTGCTATCGATGCACAATTTCCGATCAGATTCTTATACCACTTACAGAAATGATCCCCCAGGTTAGTTGCAATGTTCCACCACTTGTAATGTTTTTAGAATTTGTTGTATATATTATTGTTTTAGGCTTCCTAAAAAGAAGTCTGATGTATCGTTATTTTTCTCACTACATTGCTGGGAATGATTCTTTAGTTCCTTTCTTCTACGATCATTCACATCTTAGTCGTGAAACGCAAAGTCATTTTCGTTGTGATTCTTCTACTGATCCTACCTGCATCAACATTGCATGTGGCGGGTAATCTTTTTATTTACACACTGTGTACCTAATATATTCTTATAAAATAGTGTTAATTGAAACTAAATAGTACACAAATTAAGTTAATGAGATTGCAGTAAGTCTCATATACTAAAGCTGCGTTATTAGAAATTACTTAATTCTTCATAATACATTAGAGAGGTGTACATGGACTGTCTCATATCCTTGGAAAAGTGTCTACTTAAGGATATGATCTTAGCATAATTTGGAAAAAAATCTGTTTTAGGCTCAAATTACAGGCTCAACATTATTAAATAACAAGTTTGAATCTTTACCGCCCTCTGTTTTTAGTAAAAAATTTCCAACGAAGTCACAAAAATGTTATGAATGTAATTAGTAAGAAATTGGAGGTCGACAAAATTGAAATTTCGAAATAATAGAATTCCATTTAATATTGTAATTCTGTGAATAATCACTTGACAGTTCCATATTTTAGCTGAAGCAAGCATTTTTGTGTACAGTTTTCAATATAATTTTCAATTTTTTTCCAACAAATCTGATGTTGTTCATTGTATTTTTATATATTTCACAATAACACGGAACTTTCTGTTTTAAGCAACTTCCAGTAGTTTCAAACGCTATATAATTTGTGGTTTTTGGTGTAAAATGTGTGGTAAAGTTCAGGGCTGTAAAATTATCCTTACCCATGTTATTGTTTGGGTTCTGATAGATTTTTATTTTGCCTCAATAGATCTGTCGATCACCGTAAATATCGATTACGAAGAAAGTTCAAAAAAATTTTTGAGGTTTTTTGCTCTAAAAGTATTTTTTTACAATAGAAATCTAACTTTCTAAGTTAGGAGAAGTGTTTTACTATCGTTACTGGTGAAACTGTATTTCACAAGACTGAAAGAACGTTTCCTGTACAAGAAATAGACTTCAGTGTTTTTTCAATCTTTTATTTCGAGTGTACCACCCGGAATCAGCAATTATCGTAAGAGACCAATAGATAGACGTATATTTTTAAAAGTTGCAGTGGATATTCTTATCGATCGCCAATTATCGTTTCCCCATAATCCATTTTACACCCTTGATAAAGTTGTGTCAGCTAAGGAGGAACCAACGATTTAATGATTACATTATAAAAATCAGTTAACGTACTTACGCTACATTGGGTGTAATTGGGATTTTAATCAGTGAACGAGGTGGACTTCTTTAATATGCATCTCTGACTGGTAATACTATGGTTGAAAATGCTGTCCTAATTTGTCATTTATACCGTAGCTATGGAATATGTGATATATATGATTTCGTAATTCAGTAAACATTAAATTTTGTACAGTTTGTCGTGAAAAACTTCATAGCGCCTAAAATGTTCTATTTAGAAAGTTGTAAATCCTCTCCTACTTACGTGTATCAATATTTGTACTTGATTCATTAGCAATATGTTAAGTAAAACTGTTAATTTCAATTAATTCTTTCGCGCTAAGAATAGTTAATAATAACTTATTTAGTACTAAAATTGGGTTTTTGAAGCTTTTGGTATAAGAATTAAGTTTGTGCATTATTCATTCTCGCAATTTTGAAAAAATATATATTATGTAAATACATAAAATCGATAATGCTGTCGCATTGAAAGTCTTATTATGAAATATTTTTCATTCCGCAAAGTTTGGTGTATTTTCATACAATGCTGTAGACATTTTCGTGTGTCTTAGATATGAATTTGTTAACAGTATCTTATGGCTGGTGGGTTTGAAAGTAAACAACGAAAGGGTTCAATCACTCTTGTTTGACTATTTTCCAGCAGAAATCTGAATAAAGACATTTTATTTGTTTGAGATGTTTGTGTTGAAAACCTTGTTTTGTCTAATTTAAAAAGTATCATGCTACGCAATTTCGGGATTCAGTTTTCGTCGAGATTTCGGTTAGTGTCGAATTCTTGACCATAAGTAAATAATTTTGGAAAGAATCGAATTATTTCTCAATTTTTTTAGGATTTTTCATTGAATATATTTTGCTTTAGAACTTATATGGCAATCTAATAGCGGAGTCGATTTCTGATTAATGGTAAAAATAATGATTTGGTGAATGCATTGGAAGGGAGGTAAAATCAGTAGAAAATCTAAGACGTTTTAATTCGAATATTCTATTTAATCTCTATATCAAATTACTAGTTCTTAAATAATTTTATTAAAAATAAAAAATTTGCTTGTTAGAAAGAAAATAATTCTAAATTTATCCTAGATGTGTGGGGATGATTTTTCTATCCTCATCCTCAACCCAACTCCATTTAATTTCTATGGGGATCCCCACTTAATTAACCTTCCCATAGAAGTATCTGAGAGATACTCCACTTCAACAAAATATAATCGAAAATTACGCACTGAAGTAGGCAATACTAGTAAATGATTAATAATACAAAATGAAAATGGAACAATCGGATTAAATTCAATCAATTTTGAATTACATAAAATGACTATATTCTATACATGATTGATTGTATTTGAACATTATATTTCTAAGATTATAACAAGTAGTAAAATTTAAGATACAAACTAAGAATCATTGTCACTATCCAATGGGATGACCTCTAAATTTTCAGAATGAACAAGGACAAGTCGCTCAGTTGATGCAATTGACCAAATATTCTAATACAAATTAGCGAACACCTTAGCGTTTTATATAATCCCATGCTACTGAATATAGATCCAAAGAAGAAATTTATAATATTAATGAGAAACTCTTTCTAGTGATTTTATTAATTTCGAAATTGCGGAAAACCCCCACTAAATTCCAATGGCTATTGCTATGGAGATGCAATTTTCCCCACCCCATCCCACAGTAGCTTTGCAATTTATAGGTATGTAATAAGTTGCCACTCAGATTTAGCAAATATTTAAATTCACTGTGGATAAAGCTCATGCAATCATTTCTTCGCGAGCAAAATACGAGTTACATTATCAAACATTCGTCAAACAATCCATCAGACAAACACCAAACTTCTGGATTTCTGCTTTATAGTTAACTAGCTTACATTATTTTATTGTTTATGACCTGTGCAGCATTCGTTTTTTGATATTAAACATGAATGCATTAACGTGATAATCATGTCTATAAATTTATAATGCTTCAACTCTATTAATTTCTTTCGTGTGTAAACACGGTGCTCCACGCAAAGCATCCAAATAGAGTTTTTCACGATGGTGCTAGTTGAATGCAACATGCTTCACATCACCCACTACTACTAAATGCATTCTATGAGGTTGATTTAGCACTTTATAAAGTAAATATACAACATTATCGATACAGAATAGATAACAGAACAATTTCATTATTTTTCTACAAGTTTTAATGAATTTACTTCAACTGCAATGCGTGCTATTGTAAATAAATTGGATTGTTTGACGAATGTTTAGCGCAAAATATCTAAATTATTTTGATTTTAATTTGTCTGACAGGAGGCTTGGCTTATGGCGTGTTTAATGGGGGTTATACACTGTCAAGCATTTTCAAACATTTGTTTGCCAAATATTTGGCATACCAATTTGATAATGTATCACCCCTCAATACAATTTCGATATTTGCCAAGTGGAATAATATCTATGTAAGATTTCGTAAACTGAGTAAAAATACAATTACAAATGTTGTTCCCTCAAATTCCCTAACTGTTCTACTCAGTAGTTTAAAATCAAATAGGAGAGTTATCAACCTCAACAACTGAGTGAGATGCCAATTACACCCATTGTATGATTGAGTAATAGTAATGGATGATTATTCACTTATATGTAATTTAGTTCTGAATGTCGCAGCGACAAAGAAACGGCTGTTACCAAGTTATTTGACAAGCTGCTTAGAGATCCTTATTTGTGCCCAATTGCATTGACTGCGGAACATGCTCAGTACTTGCCACCAGTCAATCTCGCAATTTGCAGGGCCGATGTTTTGCGTGATGAATCTTTAGTTTTCGAACAAATTTTGCGCAAGTACAACATTAAAGTTTCCCTGAAAATGTTCAATTGCTACCACGTCCAATTTTCATCATTTTTATTGAAGGACTATAGTTCTGAAATCACTAATTATGTAGTTGATCTTATGTGAGAAATATATTTTTATTTTAATCTATGTTGTTTCCAATTCGTTTCATAGATACTTCATATAATTTCGTATTTAGCATCATGTTTTGGAATTTTATTTGAATTTTTTTCGCAATTGATGTACTCTCTTTGATGTTTAGGCTACTCATTAATTTTTGTCAATTTTATCCTTAGCAGCGATTAAGAAGAGCATGTCACTCTTTAAAATTATTATCGCTTCAGAAATATACTGATCGCTTTGATCGAAAAAATGTAAGAACTTTCGAATCCTAAATTCTGAAAAAAAATTATTGCACGAAATAAAAAAATTCTTTTTTTGTCGTTTATTCCAAATATGAATTCATATAAATTTTTTTTGAATGAAGCCTTTAATTATTGATTTCTTCCCTGTTTGCTGATTTATTCAAGTACCTAAATATATTCCTATAATATCCTTCGCAAACTTCATATTTAATCACGCGAAAATTATTTTCTTTTGAATTTTTTAATTGAGTTTCATTTTATGATCTTTGTCTAATTACGTAGTTCTTCCATTTTGCAAAACAATTCTCAAAAAAGTTGAGGAAAGTTCGATAGGGAGTCAAGTAAAAAGGAATAAAGCCATCCCACTAAATGACTCTAGCATGGTGTATCTTAGCATTGGCTAGAATAAAAATATGATCTATAACATTTTATTCATGATATGTAATTTTAATTTCATTCAAACATATTTGAAAATCTTCAGTTTTCACAAGGGTGTTGTGTATAGCAGACCTGTTTTATTCATCGCTGCTACCAAGGAGTGCTTAATATATTTCTAGAACGAGTATAAGGAACTGAAGCTGTTGCTCTTTGTCCTGCAAGTGATCGACTTCTTTTTGGACGACTGCTAAATTAAAACCTACTTTATCAACAAAAATGACAGATTCAGAGGGCTGTTTCTGCTCGAGGATTCTATATTCTTATGATAATGTGTAGCTTTGATTGATTGTACCTCTGTAATTTCGGGCGGCTGGAAATAAATCAAGTTTCTTAAAAATATAATGGAAGCCTCTTAAAGTAGTTTGATTTTAGGCAACTTTCCTTCCAAGAATATCCCCTATCCGATCTTACCAGATTGACTATTATGCACTAACTTATTTGCTCAAGATATCCCGACTCTTATTAGTGTTCTGTTCCGGTACAGATCTGTTTTAAGAACTAGAAAATGTAGAAGAGACATTCCTCTGAAACGTTCAGCATCCAGCTCCGGTTTTCTCACAGTCAGTAGCGGTATGTATAATCAAAGTTCCTATTTTACACCATTATTTTTATATGCACAATCCAAATCTTTCACTAGTTAAATCTCATGTATATGAAAATATACTACTTTTTTCTATTTTACAATTCATAGAGGTGTGTNGATTATTCACTTATATGTAATTTAGTTCTGAATGTCGCAGCGACAAAGAAACGGCTGTTACCAAGTTATTTGACAAGCTGCTTAGAGATCCTTATTTGTGCCCAATTGCATTGACTGCGGAACATGCTCAGTACTTGCCACCAGTCAATCTCGCAATTTGCAGGGCCGATGTTTTGCGTGATGAATCTTTAGTTTTCGAACAAATTTTGCGCAAGTACAACATTAAAGTTTCCCTGAAAATGTTCAATTGCTACCACGTCCAATTTTCATCATTTTTATTGAAGGACTATAGTTCTGAAATCACTAATTATGTAGTTGATCTTATGTGAGAAATATATTTTTATTTTAATCTATGTTGTTTCCAATTCGTTTCATAGATACTTCATATAATTTCGTATTTAGCATCATGTTTTGGAATTTTATTTGAATTTTTTTCGCAATTGATGTACTCTCTTTGATGTTTAGGCTACTCATTAATTTTTGTCAATTTTATCCTTAGCAGCGATTAAGAAGAGCATGTCACTCTTTAAAATTATTATCGCTTCAGAAATATACTGATCGCTTTGATCGAAAAAATGTAAGAACTTTCGAATCCTAAATTCTGAAAAAAAATTATTGCACGAAATAAAAAAATTCTTTTTTTGTCGTTTATTCCAAATATGAATTCATATAAATTTTTTTTGAATGAAGCCTTTAATTATTGATTTCTTCCCTGTTTGCTGATTTATTCAAGTACCTAAATATATTCCTATAATATCCTTCGCAAACTTCATATTTAATCACGCGAAAATTATTTTCTTTTGAATTTTTTAATTGAGTTTCATTTTATGATCTTTGTCTAATTACGTAGTTCTTCCATTTTGCAAAACAATTCTCAAAAAAGTTGAGGAAAGTTCGATAGGGAGTCAAGTAAAAAGGAATAAAGCCATCCCACTAAATGACTCTAGCATGGTGTATCTTAGCATTGGCTAGAATAAAAATATGATCTATAACATTTTATTCATGATATGTAATTTTAATTTCATTCAAACATATTTGAAAATCTTCAGTTTTCACAAGGGTGTTGTGTATAGCAGACCTGTTTTATTCATCGCTGCTACCAAGGAGTGCTTAATATATTTCTAGAACGAGTATAAGGAACTGAAGCTGTTGCTCTTTGTCCTGCAAGTGATCGACTTCTTTTTGGACGACTGCTAAATTAAAACCTACTTTATCAACAAAAATGACAGATTCAGAGGGCTGTTTCTGCTCGAGGATTCTATATTCTTATGATAATGTGTAGCTTTGATTGATTGTACCTCTGTAATTTCGGGCGGCTGGAAATAAATCAAGTTTCTTAAAAATATAATGGAAGCCTCTTAAAGTAGTTTGATTTTAGGCAACTTTCCTTCCAAGAATATCCCCTATCCGATCTTACCAGATTGACTATTATGCACTAACTTATTTGCTCAAGATATCCCGACTCTTATTAGTGTTCTGTTCCGGTACAGATCTGTTTTAAGAACTAGAAAATNCTCATTCATTTTCTCTAAGCTAAATTATCAAACGATGTCGAGCTAAATTTGTTTCGTTTTGAGGAAGAGCCGGGGGTAGGTCTGAGGGCTGATAAGTGCATCACACTTGCGATTTTATGTCCGGTTCTTCCCTGATCATTAAATTAATTTAAATGGCTGTGACGATGCATTTTGGCTTCGGCCACGAAGTACTAGTGAAATTCTCTAATCATGGTTTTGTTCGTAATTATTGTCACACATGCTCGATAATATTAATTACAATTCTCTTGCCGTTAATTATACTAAATTACTCATGCNAAAATGTAGAAGAGACATTCCTCTGAAACGTTCAGCATCCAGCTCCGGTTTTCTCACAGTCAGTAGCGGTATGTATAATCAAAGTTCCTATTTTACACCATTATTTTTATATGCACAATCCAAATCTTTCACTAGTTAAATCTCATGTATATGAAAATATACTACTTTTTTCTATTTTACAATTCATAGAGGTGTGTGACTATAAAATCCAGTGTAACAAATATTAATATAATTCAAATTTCCAGAAATTTTTAAGTATTTACTTGTTATAAATCCATTCCATTTTTATTTTTCAACATTTTAAGTTTATTCGAAGTTGATGCTTCGTTTTTGTCAAGTTTAGCAGTTTGGCACTTGTATTGTCAACTGAAAAAAAGTTGTTGTCAATTTTTCCTTTTAAAAATTGTGTAAACCTAACATATTTATGTTTATAAAATTGTGTTCTTGATATAGACAGTAGAAAAAGAAATTTTGTTTAACTCCTTTTATTTTATCCTTTGTTCGAATTTTAAATTTTGCCAGATTTATTGACACACGATATATATATATATATAT